>JAFIRS010004557.1:0-82505 GCA_018342105.1 Gonioctena quinquepunctata
GCTTTTATCGGTAATAAAAAAACAGGGCACCTTTTTTGTAAAAAAATGAAAACATTTTTTAAATGAAATTTTAAATTGGAGAATTTACCAAAAAAAACCCCTTTCTGATTTTGGTTCTCTGTTTGAAATTTCCCCCTTTTTAATTCCCAAAAATAATGGGGGGAAAATAGTCAGTATAAAACCAAAAGGGACCACCCCGAACAAAAAACGGATGGGCCCCCTTTAACCCTCGGGGAGACGTACTTTTACAGTCAAAAGGATACTCTGATTAGTCATTAACTACAGGAGCTGCTTTTATACATGAAAAAAAAAACCCGGGCTTTGACGCTATCCAAACATAAGGGACGTCGTATACGAATTGCATACAGATAATTTTTTGATTTCTTTGAATTTGGATATCGCGCCCTTTTTGAGGGGGAAATATTTATTTTGGGGGCATGCGATTCTATTAGCCCCAAATTTTTAAAAAAAAAAGTTTTAAAAATTTTTTTGGGGCTTTTTAAAGGCCTTTTCTTTTTTTAAATATATTGGTAGTTGTATGGTTTCCAGTCATTGTGTTCGTCGTTCATTAGTTTACACTAGGTCAAATGCACGTTTTTTTAAAAAACCCCTCTGGAGGTTTAGTACTCGGGGGGGAAAATTTTAGATCTTTCCATTCAGAATAAAATTAAACTCCCAAAAAAACCCGAATCGTTTACCACTATAAAAAGGACCCCCTTTTAAAATATTGCGAGTGAAAAAATATATAGTACTGCAAAAAACATCTAAGAGACTGATTATAATTCAAAAGGGAAAGGGGGGAAGGGGGAAAACCGACCAAAAAAGGGGGGGATACCCCGATAAAAAAAAAATTTTTTAAAAGTTTTTAAAATGTTTTATTGACCAACAAAAAATTATTTCTCCAAAAAAATTATGTTTTTTTTAAACCAATTTTTTTAAAAACTGAAATACCCTTTTTTTCTTTTGGGGCAAACAAAAACATTTTTCCAAATCCAGAAAAAAAAAGGTTCTTTTTTTTTAGATAAAAGAAAAAATTATGTATAAGTCTGTTTTTAAAAAAATAATAAATAAAAAAGTAGGGAAAAAAATAGACTGTACAATCAATATAGACATTTAATTTTTCTATATGCACGAAATAAAAAATTAAAAAAACCCCAACCTTTAAAGGAAAAAGGGGGTTTTTTGAATTTTGGGAAAAAATTTTTTTAAAATTTATATAAAAATGAAAAAAAAATTTTGAAATTTTTTTAAAATTTAAATTTTTTAGGTAAAAATACAATAGAAAAAAAAAGGGAGGTCTAGTTTCACTGTCCCCTTTGTTTTCCCCAAAATTACAATAATTTTTTTTTGGATTTTTATCTATATTTTAAAATATGATTTTTTTTTTTTTTCCGTAAAAATTTTTCCCACCCCTTTAAAAAAACCTGCATTTTTTCCGAAAAAAAGTCCCCCGATTAATTTAAAAAGCAAATTTTCCCCCGAAATGATGTTTTAGCTCATGCCAAAAATGTTAAATTTGGGGTTGAATAAAAAAGGAAAGGGGGGAAAATCTTTCCCCCTTGTATGACCCATTTTTCCCAAAGTGTCACAATAAAAATTTTTTTTATTAAAAAATTTTTTTTCCGGAAAAGCAAATGTTAAGCCTCTAAGATCCAGCTAAAAGAAAAAAAAATTTTTTCCTCAAAAAATTTTTTTTTTTTTTTTTTTTTAATTGACCCTAACCCCCAAATTTTTTTAGTTCTGGGAATTTTTTATAAATAGTGTAAAGCCATAGGGGCCCTTTTTTTAAAAAAAGTTGTTATTTTTTAAAATTTTTCTTTTTGGATTTTAAACAAGATTTCTTGTTTTGGGGGTTGTGATGCATTGTTGGGGGAAAAGGGATATATTACTTTTTAAAATTTTGGGGTGTTTTCCTTTTAAATTAAAATATTGTCAGTAAATTTTATTTTTGGGGTGAAAAAAATTTTTGGCAAAAGAGTCTAGAGGTTTTATACCAAAAATATTAAATTTCCTTTTTGTTTGAGGAATGAATTTTCCCGATTTATATCTACGCTGTCCCCCAGAAGATTATTAAGATTTTTGGGGGAAAAATTGGGGAAAGTAAGTGCTTTAAAAATTTGTTTTTTGGGAAAAAACTCGTTTTCCCTATTGAAAAAATATGTTCACCCTTTTTTTTTGGGAAATGTGTTTTTGATGTGTTCGCCAAGGAGGGTTTTTTCGATCTCCAGGGCCCAATTTTTTGGGGTTTTAAAATCACCCTTTCGGTTTTTTGAAAACATTTTTAATTTTTTTGGGGAGTGGGTGTCTGAGTTGAAATGATATATTTTTTTTTAATTCGTTGATAAGGGAGTTTGTTACAGCTAAAATTTCCCCATGACAAAGTTTAAAGTTTTGCCTTAAAAAATTTCCAAAAAAAATTTTCCCCCCCGTTACGCTTATAGTTGTGTAAATGGCGAACAAAAAAAGTTAAGACTTTTTGGGGTTTTAAAAGATCAAAAAAAAACCCAGAAGGGGGGGGGGCGGGCCCCCTTTTTTGGGTATTTAGGTTTTTTTTTTGTTTTGGGGATGATTTTATATTGCCCATAGATAGATTTTTATCTCTTCAAATCATATACATGACATGAGACAAGTCTTTGAAAAATTTAATTTCTTTCAGTTCAAAAAAAAAGGGGAAAAGGGACAAACAATAATATAGTGATAAATAATACAAATCTTTAAAAGGGGGATATTGAACAAAAAAATATTCGTTGGAATATTCTTTTGGGTTTTTTGGAAAAAAATAAACAGGATATTCAAAAAATAATGGAAAACATTGCGACGAAAAAAAATTTTTTGTCACATTTTTTCCAAAGTCGATAACCCTTGTGATTTATGGGGAAATATTTTTTAATTTATAAAAGATTTTTTGGAAAATTTTTAAAGGGGCCCAAAAAACCCAACAGAAAAAACACGCCCCGGCTAAAAACCAAAGCGGGGAATTTTAACTGGGGTTTTTGGGACATTCAAAAAAAAAAACTTTTTTAATCGGTTTTTTTTACCCCCAAAAAAAATTTTTTATCAATATTAAAAGAGAATGTTTTCAATAGTCTTGTTGGTTATAATATTTGAGCATTGGGGTCTGAATTTCCCTTTTAAGGAGTGGGGTTTAATTTCTTTTATATTTCCTTTTTTTTTCCCCTTTGGGTTAGCGTTTTGAAGTATTCTCCCGGGTGATGGAGATTTTTCAGTTGTTTTTTGGTTTTTTTTGAAGGGGGCACCCTTCCCTTTTTTCGGGGGGATTTTTAAAATTCTGGATGTCACAATTTTTTGGGGAAATTTTTTTTGTTCTTTTTGGGGATAGTTTGATAGCTTGTGGGGGGAGATACCTGTACAGGCCCCAGGCTATTTTCCTTGTATCTCACAGGACTCCCCCCAAATTCCCATTAAATTAGGGGAATAAACCGCTTTTTTTAAAAACAATATCTTTTGGGGTTTTTTTCCGATCTTGGGCCCCCCCGTGATTGGGGAGGTACCCAAAGCATAGTATAAGCCCAATTTGGGGGCATTTAAGAGGGGATTTAAAACCGTTGGGAAAGGGATAATAAATATATTAGTTTTTTAAGCAGTCTATTTGTTTATTGAAGTTCAGCTTGAGTCTAATTCATTCCAAGGAATTTTGGACGGGGGTACAATTTTTAGTGTTTTTGCTTTTTTTGTTATTATATTTTTCCCCCCCTTATGGGGGTAAATTCAATGATTACTTTTTCCCCCTTTTTAATTTAAAGGGGGTTTCTTTTTGGGACAAATATGTGAAGTTGTCATTTACCGCTTGGTTTTTTTGTATTTAACCCCTTTAGGTTATAGCCCTGATGAATGACTGGGTGTCATTGCATAATTTAAAGGGTGCAAAAATTTTTTAAAAAAAAAATAAAGAAGTGTTTCCTTTAATACTTTTAAACCTCCGGGGTCCCTGACTTTCCTATATATCACCCCCCCAACAATAATTAAGTTTTAAAAAATTTATTATGAGTCTCTTTGATCTGTGGAAAAGGGGGCGGGTACAATACTTGCAAAATGCATAAACCAAAGATTTAATTTTTTCCCAAAAAAAAAAATTCTATATTGTTATATTTATTCCAATAAAACCCGATTCTCCCCTATCAACCCAAACCAAAACTTTACCCGGTCAATTTGCCCAAAAAAAAAATAGAAAAAAGTTTAAAAAAGCCCCAAAAATGAATTTTTTTGAAAAAATAATTCAAAACAATGTCTAAACCCCCCCCTTAAAGGGAAAAAAAAAATTTTAATCGGTCAAAGGTCAAAAAAGTTTTGGTTTTCAGCAAAACGAAGTTTTTAAAAATCCCGAAAAAAGGTAAAAATTTTAAAAAAAAATTTTTTCTTGGCCCGTTTCTGAGATATAACGATTTAAAAGTTAAAAAAATTGTTATCGTCATAATATATAAACCCAGATATCTCAGAGTTGTAAAAAATAATTATAATATATATATTATTATTATTTAAAAATTTAAAATTTTTTTTCTATGGTCATTGTAAAAAATTTAAAAAAAATAAAAAGTTTTAACTACAAGAATATCAGGAAAAAAACCCAGCCCCAATTTTTTAAAGGTAACTTAGACATCTGTTTTGTTTCGTGCGTTTGGGTCTTTACCGCTATAAAAAATAAATGTTAGTCTTGAGCGTCACCTGTGTGAAAAACGTGTTTATTCTAACCCTTTTTTTTGAGTTTTATTTAAATGTCTGAATATTTTTTTTTTATTGGGCCCCCTTAAAAAAAATCGGGGTTTAAATAAAAAAAACGCCTTTTTTTAAAGGGAACCATTTAAAATCAACAAACGAAAAAGGAAGTCTAAAGACAAATTTTGAAGTCGACAGGAGATTTTTTCGATAAAAAAATTTCCCCCAAAAATTTTTGTTCATTTATATGCCCCCATCCCTTTGATGAACTTTTCATATTCTTTTATATATATCTATTTTCCGGGTATTAACCGGTTTCCCCCCCTTAAAAAAAATATATTAAAAATCTTCATTTTTGAGCTTTTGGGACAAAAATAGATTTTTGGGGAACAAATTGCAAATGAATTTTTTTCTCATTTCCCATAAACAAAAAGGGTTTCTGATGTCACATCACGAATTAACCCTTTTTCATTATTAGTTCATTTATTTTTTGTATAATAATACCGTATATATGATTTCAAAGTGCACCAAAAAAAAATTACGTAGTATTCGGATAATTTTTAAAAATTGTTTTTTACCCTTTGCGGTAAAAAACGGGGTTTTTAAAAGCCCTTTTTTCCACTTTCTTTTTAAAATATTTTTTTTTTAATGAAAGTGAAGTTGTTCGTGAAAAGGGTATGAAACAAAATTTCAAGTATCGAAAAAGTGATGTTTTTTTGGGAAAATCTCAAAAAACAAAAATCTGTGACAATAAAAAATTTGGAAAATTATCCGAAAGTCTTCATTTCTGGTAAAAAAAGAAAAAATTTATTTATTTTGAAAGTGTAAAAATCTTTTCTTTTTTACACGCAATAACTGGTGTGATACGACATCCTTTTTTCAGGAGGGGAAACGGTTTTTAAAAAAGTTTTAAAAAAAATTTAATTAATTGGGGAAATTTTAAAAAGGATTCAACCAAAAAAGTATTAAAAATCCCTTTCTTCTTTTTTGTAGGAGTCCAAAAACACCTGTTTAGAAAACATCGATATGCATGTTTTGTTAAAAAAATAAAAAAAAAAAAACAAGTTCAATTGCTTGTCTTCCAACCGTTGCTGCTCAAACATCTTTTCAGTATATTACCAAGTTGGGGTTGGTTTTCAGCAACCCCACAGACGGGGGTTGGGGAATTTTGGCAACAAATAAGAGAGTTCAAAAATTTTCTTTCCCCCCCCGGAAAAAAGTGAAAACATTTTGCAACTGCAAAAGGGGGGAGTGCTAAAAAATGGTTTAAAAAAATCGGTCTGTCTTTTTTGGCAGCTTGGGCCGGTGTCTAAATTAATCACAAACAATGGAGGATTGTTTGACTCAGAATTATGCGATAAAACGATTGACGCAATTTTCCATCCAAAATAAAATGAAGAAGAAGAGAAAAAGAAAAGAAGAAGATCAAAGAAGAAGAACAAGAATTTGAAACTTCAATAAAAAAAACCCAAACCCTTTTTTCATTTACATCGTTTTTTTCCCCAATTTTTTAAAATTTTTTTTTTCAAATAGTTTTTTAAACAGGATCAAAACTGACCCGTGGGGTAGGCCTACGGGGGAAACCACTTAACAAAAAAACCCAAATACACCCCCTATAGGGGGGGGGTGATATTATGACGAAAAAATTTTTAAAATTTTTTAAACGTTTATTTGAAAATGGTTTTGAAAAAAAAAAATATTGATATTTTTTTTTAGAAAATTTTTTGATTTTTTTCGAGGTACTTTTTGATAAAATTCCTTTTTGCAAAAAAACCGGAAAACTCATTTTTGACCTTTCCCTTTTAATTAAATTTTTTTTTTTGGGGGGAAAGATGGGGAACCGACATTTTTTGAAATTTTTTTAAAAAAATTCCGAAATTCAGCTTGTTGGGAGTTTTAAAACCCCGAATGTTTTTGGACGACTATTAGTAAATAGTGGCAAAAGGGGGTTTTTCATGCCGATAAAAGACTTTCCGACATTCTGTTGACTTTTTCCACGCTCGGGCCCCAGGGGGGGACCCTAAGTGGGGGGTTTAAAGGCGGGCATTTTGCAAATGAAACTCAAACGATGAATAAATAAAAAACTTGACGATCGGTTTACCAACACGCATTTAAAATCCCAAGAAATCGGATAAAACAAAAAAAGCCAGCAAATTCCCCTTGGGAGAATGAATCAATGGTTAAAATCAAATGAGGGAATTCCGTTTAAAATGAATGGAAAGAAAGTTTTGATTCCCGTATAAATGTTTTGGGGGTGGATTAATATTGGAACGGTAAGGAATGAAAGTTGGGGTTATTGGATAAAAGTATTTTATTCACCAGTTATGCCTTAGGTGAATGAATAAATGGTCCAAAATGAATTAATGGGTGATGAATTTAATAAACGGTCTGTTTCCCATTTTAGTCCTAGGGATTTTGACCTGATTTTAAGTATGTCTAATAAGGGATGTAAAAAAGTTACTGTTTTTTTTGTATCAGCTCTAGTTCATGAGAAAAAAAAACAAAAATGTGGCTTTATTTCAAACATTATACATCAAGAAATTGTCTTTTAAGTGATTTTCTAGAGTGAAGTTATCTTGGGAATCGTCATTTTTCCCACAATTTTCCACATATGAACATCCCATCTGATGTTGATACCTGTTCTCCATTGTTTTATTTTTTTGGTGGAAGTTTACACCGGTGTGAAGTTAGTCACATCCACAAGTTTAGTATACTCTAAGAAAAAAAAATTAGGTTCAATACTTTTATTTTACCAAAGGAATACGGGAAAAAGTCCAAATCAAGCAATTCACAACATTAAGAGCATCCTCCACTTTTTTTACCCTCTTTCCGTTTGTCAGGACATCAAAGGGTGATAGGGGATAGTTTCTAGGAAATAATTCAATAACTTTCCCAAATGAAAGAGAACCCCATTCTGCTTTTAGGATGGTTTCATGAAGGAAAAATAAATCAAAAGACATCCCCTCTGTAGTTTGTCAGGCCTTCAGGGGGGGGTAAAGGGAAAGTTTCTGGAAATAATTCAATAACTTTCCCAAATAAAACAGTACCAAATCCGCTTTTAGGTTGTGTTTCATTGATATATTTATCAGGCCCCTTCAGAGTGTGGAGGGGAAGAGGACTAAATTCCAGGAAATAATTCAAAAACTTCTTCCAACACAAAAAAAATGGAATGTCATCCCCTCAAGTTTTGGCCTTGAGGGTGGACCCTAGGGAAAAAATCAATAATTTCCAAAGGAGTAGCATTCTGCTTTCAGAAGTGTTCATGAAAAAAAAAAACGAAGACGTTCCTTATAATTTGAAGACCTTCAAAGGGTGGTAAATTTTTAGAAAAAAATTCAATACTTTTCAAATGAAAGATACCGTGTTCTGCTTTCAGGATGTGTTTCAAGAAAGAAATAAACGGGAAATTATCCCTATATATTGGCTCAGAGGGAGGGGCGGTAGTTCTAAGAAATAATTCAATAACTTTCGATTTATTTTCCTTCGTGAAACATATCCGAAAGTAGAATGTGGTAAAAGTTATTGAATTATTTCCTACAAACTGTCCCCACCCTCTGAAGGCCTGGACAAACTATAGGGTGCGATATTCCATTTTTTTTTCCCCGAAAAGAGATCGCGGTATTTTCATTTGGGAAAGTATTGAATCATTTCCTAAAACTTTCCTAGAAACTTCCTGAACCTCTGAAGGCCGACAAACTATAGGGATGTCATTTGATTTATTTTCCTTCACGAAACACATCTCGAAAGCAGAATGCGGTACTCTTCCATTTAAAGTTATTGAATTATTTCCCAGAAACCCCCTATCACCCTCTGATGTCCTTTGACAAAAGTAAAAGTGTGTAGAATGATAGGTGAGTGAATTTTTGATTTAAACAATTTTTTCGCGTCATTCCTTTGGAAAAAACTGAAAATGTATTGACCTAACTTTTGTTGAGTATAAATATGGATGGGCTAACTTACCGGTGCGTTTTCTTCTTCTTCGCTAAGATCTAGGTTATGTTGAAAGGATCTATATGACTAGAGGTAGTGTTTTTGCCATTTAAGCCAAAATTTTTGAAGAAGAAGCATTTCCCAACTGACTCTAGATAGTTTTCAGCCTTATAACTTCCGAGGAAATTGTGTGCAACCGACACAAAAGATTTCCCGCTCGTTTCTTCAGCATAGATGCCTCAAAATGGGTGGAATCTATAATCAATTGACGTATTTGGGTCCATAAAAAAATGTCTGCTTTTTTTTTCAGTATTTAATCCAGGAAATTTCTCAGAAATAAACTGAAAACATTTACCATTTTGTCCAGATTCAAAAACTGCTTCATTAATTAGCCCCAATTTACGTGGAAGAGCGGTAAAATTATTTATTTCGGGAACCATAGGCCATTCATCACATTTCATTACCAACGACCAAAGGCATCACCACAGCCCTTTTTTTTAATCCAGTGTTTTGATATAGCCTGACTGTCCCAAAGACAGTTTAAAACATAGGTATTCGTAGGTATAGCCACTTTGTTGAACTAACCATCTTCAAGTCACACTGATCACCCAATTATGTTCAAATATTTTATTTTCTGTAAAAGAAGATAAATCACTAATTCTTCTTTCATACAAGTAAAAGGGGCAAAGAGTGTTATAGAAGCATGTTTATTTCCTTATTGAGACTTTTTTTACTGCGTCACTCTCTTCTTACAGTTTATCAAGAAAGCAGCATTAGAAAACAAACAATCAACCCAATAATATCCATGTAAATTACTCATCATAATCTAGCACAATCACTTCCTGTGGGTATCAATGATTCGGAATGGCAATTGCATTCTGGAACACAAAAGCTATTACTGGCTTTTTGAAAATTCTATGTTGCCGATAAATAATAAGATATTGATCTGCATCCGATTTTGAAACCGTTGGGCTTTACGGCATATAATTCTGAAATGTGCAATCATGATCCAAATTGTCCAAACTTTCCAGAAAGATGTGCCGTAGCATATAAAGTGTTCCTTTGTACATCCGCAACTCTGATCCCCATCAAGACCTTGGAATTCCAAGAGTCAGGAGAATCCAAGGCAATCGCTAGCTCTATATTTATATGAAACTCTTCAGGTACTGGGACAGCCAACTACAAAACTGAGGACTCCAGGGGACTAAACCCCATGACCTTTGTAATATGTTACTGGATAGACAATAATTTAAATATTTAATTTGAGGCCCAGTTTCATGAAGTATGGTGATATTTTAGTCACGGGGTCGAGTGTCGGTAGATGCCATCCATGGATGTCCCACCAAATTCCAGTTCCTCAACACTGAACTTGGTTTAAAACTGGCGATAAGCTCCGTTTCAAACTCGACCTCAAAAGTGTTTTTTTTATCAACCAGTGCTTAAAATACAAATTATTTCAAAAGAACAGAAGTAAGTATTAATTTTCAACAAAATTGCAAGATTTGAGATGTTAATGTGGTCAACAAAACGCATATTTGTCATGGAATACTGAATTAGCCAAGAAAGGTAGATCAACCAGATCATTTTTACACTTCTATAAATTATGTTCGTGAAAAAATTTAGGTTTTGTTACAATTATTGTATTCAATGGAAATATGTTGGATGAAAATGTGGTTTTATTGTACAAATAGACGCTGACTCGCAAATAGGTGAAAATGACAAACAGTAGATGAAAATTGTGGCATTGCAGACAGATTTTTTCAATTGAAGAAAAAACATCCTCGAGCAGGAATCGAACCTGACCTTTGGATATCTAGTCCATACTCTAACTATTGACTATCGAGGACACAGGTTCCACTCGCATTTCGAGAATATCGCTTTTTCTAAATTTAATGTTACTTGTTGTGGGAATGGATAATAAGGTAAAGGATCTCATGTACTATCAGTGGCAATCAAGATCAATTTACCTTTTCCTAACGTTGCCGTGGATTGACGGCTTCAGTCAAGGGTCAGATGCTGATCTCCGACCACGGAAACAAAGTTTGCCAAATATAAATATAAAGGAAAATATAGCGTCTGTGAATTCACAGACCCTATTTCTCCTATGACAACAGATTTTCATAAAAAAATAATATATGGAACCTTGATATTTGACAAAGCTATGTTTAAAAATTGGAATGCGCTAGATAGAAAGCAAATTCTTTTTAACAATAAAAATATTATGTTCCATCGTTATCATTAAAAAATGTGTTGGTTCATTCTTATCGACATATCCCCATATAATTATTATTATATACGAAGTGGCACTTTTAATGGGATTATTGGAATCTTTAAACCATAAGAGTTAGAAGGTCGGTCAAAGGAGAAAAGTTGCATTCATGAAGTATTGTCAAGCAGTTCAAACAAATTAGATTATCAGGGCCTTATTGAGGTATCATAAGAAAAGTAAATTCTGTCATTTTGATTTTCTTTTTCCCACTTTATTTCGAATATTATCAAAAAATGTCGCAGGAGTTTTTTATTCGACAGTAAATTATCCTCCATTTGACATAATCAGATTTCGTATCCAACGTTTCGTACGCTCTGGGCCACCCTCAACCTCATTTTTTTCAATACGGACCTGCATATTTTATGACACTTTTCGAAATAACTTTTACGCTAAATTCAACGATATATCATACAATGTCATTCAAAGTTGATTTTCAGGTGATTTTGACCCTTATCCAAATTTCTTTGGGTCGGATCTGTATTACATTTAAAGTACCTTTAGTTTAATTAACAACATGCAATACATTTCGATAAGAAAATCAAGTTACTCATCTTCAACTGAATGGAACGTAACAGAATCAAAGCAAGAAACAAGTAATATTTATTTACAAATTTCAAGAGGTGAAAAACCTAATTCATAATAATTAAACGAAACTATCATTTAATGAAAGAAAAATCAAATGATTATTCGAAAGTAAATGATGAACATTAATGAAGTAAGTGTTCGAAATGTCCACCATTTTGTAAAATGCACTTTGCGGTTCTGGAACCCATACTTCTTATACATTTGCTTATTTCGTCTCCTTGAATATCTTCCAATACATTCTCAATCTTCTCGCGAATAATCTCTATTGTCGGGTTCGTAGTATCATAAATTTTATTTTTTGAGATATCCCCACAAATAAAAAATCCAGCGGATTCAAATCCGGAATCTGGCAGGCCATGCTACTGGACCTCTTGTTCCAATCCATGAATCGGGAAAAGTTCGATTTAGATAGTATGTGACTATTCTTGAGTTGTGTGGACCACATCCGTCTTGTTGGAACCATGGACTATTACGCCGATACCGGTTAGGAAGATCATCCAACATTTCTTCTATAATTTCTACATATTTTGCTCCGGTTAGGTTGCCGTCAATAAAATAGGGTCCCAGTAATTTATTATTCAACAAACCGCACCATATGTTCAAAGAAAAACGATATTGATGTCTAACTTCATGAATTAAGTGAGGATTTTCTGTGGCATAAAAATGTTTGTTCCTTCGATTGAACATGCCAGAATTTGTTAATATCGTTTCGTCTCCCCAAATGATATTGTGCAAAATGGTTGTTATTCGCACCTTCCGTTGAAACCAATTACAGAATTGCAACCTTTCTCAGGATCATTGCGATATAGTTTTGCACGGCTTGGTATTTATAGTCATGGTATCCGTGTCTCTTGATATTTTATTAACAGGACTTTTGATAAATTGCATTCCTGGCCATAGTTCTCGATCCTATTCCTGGATTCATTCGAATTTGGGCCAGAACATTGATGTCATTGATAGGCTCTTTTCGTCGTACATAAGGACCTCTAGGTTGAATGAATTGTCCAAGTAACGTTGTAGATAAACGTCGAAACATTTTAATATTTGGTGTTGTTCTTTCAGGATATAATTCACCATACCTTTGTTGTGCTTTGAACGAATTTCTATCTAGTTTTATATACACTTCTCTTCATTTGTGTATCTCACCATATCGAATAAGTTAAATTGAAATTACTCAGAAAAGTATTTAATGACAAGTTCTTGTGACACAATAATAAACGAAGTGACAAATAATATGACATTTCTTGTTATGTTCTTTTTCATCCACGGCCTACTACTTGAAAATAATACATTCAATAAACCTAGAGTTGTGTGTATGTAAGAAAAAACAAGTCTATCAACGATATCAATGTTCTGACCCAAATTAAATTGAACCCATAAAAAAATCGAGAACTGTGGCCAGTGAATGCAATTTATCAAAACTGCTGTTAATAAAATAGTCAAGAGACGCGAATACAATGATTTAAATTTGAATATCAAGCACTTGCAAAAATTATATCGTAATGATCTCAAAAAAGTTCGATTCTGTAATTTGTTTCAACGGAACAAATGACAAATCCAACAATAATGATTCCTCGCGAGAAGATTGAGAATGTATTGGAAGGTATTCAAGGAGACGAAATAAGCAAATGTATAAGAAGTATGGGTTCCAGAACCGCAAAGTGCATTTTACAAAATGGTGGACATTTCGAACACTTACTTCATTAATGTTCACCATTTACTTTCGAATAATCATTTGATTTTTCTTTCATTAAAGGATAGTTTCGTTTAATTATTATGAATTAGGTTTTTCACCTCTTGAAATTTGTAAATAATTATTACTTGTTTCTTGCTTTGATTCTGTTACGTTCCATTCAGTTGAAGATGAGTAGTGATTTTCTTATCGAAATGTATTGCATGTTGTTAATTAAACTAAAGGTACCTAAATGTAATACAGATCCGACCCAAAGAAATTTGGATAAGGGTCAAAATCACCTGAAAATCAACTTTGAATGACATTGTATGATATATCGTTGAATTTAGCGTTAAAAGTTATTTCGAAAAGTGTCATAAAATATGCAGGTCCGTATTGAAAAAAATGAGGTTGAAGTACGAAACGTTGGATACAAAATCTGATTATGTCAAAATGAGGATAATTTACTGTCGAATAAAAAACTCCTGTGACATTTTTTGATAATATTCGAAATAAAGTGGGAAAAAAAGAAAAATCAAAATGACAGAATTTACTTTTCTTATGATATCTCAATAACCGGCCCTGATAATCTCGATTTGTTTGAACTGCTTGACAATGCTTTATGAATGCAACTTTTTCTCCATTTGACCGACCTTCTAACTCTTATGGTTTAAAAGTAACCAATACAATCCCATTAAAAAAGTGGCCACTCTGTATATATATTTTTTATATATATATATATATATATATATATATATATATATATATATATATATTGTACAGCTCAGTGACTGCTGGAAAATGAAGTTATATCAGGAGAGCTCACTGTAAGCTTACCCATATTATAGGTTAGAAAAAGGGTCAAATATCCATCTGAAAACAACTACTTTCCTGGCTGTTATCTTGAAGAATGTTGGATTACATATCTGATGAGTAATCGTACAAATAGAGATATTGAGCAATACTATTCGGGGTGACCATCTGTTTATCGGTTTCGGAGTTTTTGTCGCTTATCAGTACAGGATACGTTATGCAGACAACAAGTAATGTCTGACATGAAGGGACTGATCAATCTCTCTCTACTCCAAAGCTCTGCCTAAGGTTTCGCTAGTGAGAAGATAATCAATTCGTCAATTTGTCAACGCCCCCTCAACTCCAGCGCATTAAGAATCACCTAGTGATCCTTCCGATGCCGGAACTGCAGAAATCTGTATGGCACAGTTCAGTGAGTTTCTCAATATACTGGAAAATGTCCTAATTATTACCTTCTCCTACCTTGATAATTCTCTCAACTCGACGAGAATTTTCTGGCATTAATATAAGCGACAACGGATGCAGCGAGTTAGTTGTTTTATCAGTTGGAGTATAGTACAGTTTGATTCGTGAAGAAAATGGATGCAGTGTCGAGAGTGATTGATTCATTTAGTTGTCAGAATACATTACTGTATTTTGTGTGTAAATCAACGGTCGATAAGTTCGGTATTTTAATAGACCCGACTCCCAGATTCGTTACGCTAGTCATTTGACCTATGGAATCATTCTGTGAGGTAATTTCCAATTAATAAGGATCTTTCGTGTGTAGCTACTGAGATCACTGCCGTGTTCTTTTCATTCAGCTTCAGATCAAGTGCTTATATACAGGGTGATTAACGTAGACCGTGCATTGGAGGTTTTTCAACTTGCAGTTGGAATAGAAACTTGAAATTTGATATCTTGTCATAATCGATAATGTCCATTCTACTCAAAATATTTTTAGTCCTACAGCTATACAGGGTGTGCCAAAAGTAGGTCCCAACTTTCTTATTTTAAATGGAAACCCAATTTATGTTGCCTCATCATTGTTTCACGTCAAAAATTGATTTCAGTTAGGAAGCAAATGTACCAATAATTTTTGGAAACCGTCACATCGATTCCATCCGAAAACATAAATAATTTCAAACTAAGTCCTTTCTTACAAAATACAGCATATCGCTTGGATAAAATCCTCGGAAATTATACCACAATGATTCACATAAAAACTCTTATTAACCCAGTTAATACAGGATGATGGAATATGCCTTACCTTCGAAATGAAACAGTCCAATACAGGTGCGCTTTCTGTTCCATCTGCATTAGATACATCGATGTTGGACACTAACGAGGACTTCTCGTCCTGAAATTAAAATAATATTATTTGATTATCGTCAACAATACCATTATATCAATGGAAAAATTGTTTGCGTAAGAACAATAAATACATCAATGTTAACGATATATTCCTTTTTGTAAACACCTGATTTCAAAGCAAAAATGTATATTACAAAGATTTCCATACGAACATAATATAGTGGAAAATTATTTTCTTCACACCTCTCTCATACTACAAAGTACCTATACTTCTGAATTCAAATTGGGTATTTTATACATTTGCATATTAATAGGTTCTACATATTGCATTCGATTTATGGTAGTCGATGATTACAAGAAATGATTCAACGGGAAGTCATAACAACAACTTCAAGAATTGTTATCAGAATTAAGATGGTTTACCCTGGGGTTTTGCGAGATTTCATAAAATCCCTGATTGCAACGGGTATATATATATATATATATAAATATATATATATATATATATATATATATATATATATTATATATATATATATATATATATATATATATAATTAATATATATATATATATATTTTTTTCTTTAGTTTCTTGACCACATATATATTTTCTTTAATTTCTTGGAATAAAGGTCTGATTCAGTCTATTCATATAATTTCTCTTAACTACGTTTCGACATGGTATTTGTCATCTTCAGGTTAAACTAAAATTAAAGATATGGAGTTTGAGACATATTCAACTTAACACAATATTGAAATGTATGCACTAAAATAATTCTTTAACATATGGTTCGAAATATAACACTATAAAAATATTGTAATATTTTTGAGTATTCACTTACAAATTATATTATAAGAATTCTGCGTTTTTCTGGTAAGATGTAAAGATCAGAATCTAATACCAATTTTTTTTTTAAATAAATAAACTCAAATTCAAACATGGAGAATTTCAACAAAAATATTTTAGGAATTTTCTACATTAAACTCATCCAAATTTGCATCAATGAATGTTACAGAAACATTTCAAATTTAAATAGAAACATTGAACATATAAAATATAAATTATCACAAAACGTTTGTCCTGATATACTAAATAGTTTTTTCGAAAATCAACATCTATATTATGAACGATTTTTCCAAACACTGAAAGAAAAACAGAAGAAAAAAATTGAAAACTTACAAACAAAAAATAAATCTTAAATATAGAACTTAATGAAAATTGGATGGAAAACATAACTGACACAAATATTCCTGGAGACATTTTATATACCTTGAGTCTTGGTCAAAATTTCAACTACAAAAATAGAGAAATCCCTACAGAATCGATAATTGCGTACATATTTAGAATCTGGAATTACCTATCAAACGAGCGAAAATCAGAATGAAATCAGACACAAAATCAATAACATAATTACCAACTTCAAAACCAGTTTTGAAAAACGAACAAAAAATTCAAAAAATATAAAATAACAAATTTTTAAAAAATACTAAAAGTTTTTTAAAGGAACATACCGAATTACTTATACTCAGGGCTGATAAAACTAACAAAACAGTAATTATGCAAAAATCTGAATACAAAGAAAAACTAGAAAATTTGCTAATGGACAAAACCACATATTAAAAAGAGAGATTCAACCCCACAGAAAAACTTCAAGCGAAAGTTAATAAATTAGTAAATAATTGGTTCTTGTCAACACTTATAGATCAGGTAACAAAAAACAAACTCAATATACACAACGCCCAACCTCCAACAATATACGGGTTGCCCAAATTACACAAAACTGGAATTCCCCTTCGCTCCATTGTCAGCAATATTCAATCTGCCACTTACAATTCATCAAAATTCTTCTCAGAAATTCTTTCAAATGTTATTGGAAAAAATGATTACTATGTGAAAAACTCCTGGGTGTTTGTGGAATTTGTCCGCAATATAACAGTTCCACAAAATCATATAATAATCTCTCTGGATATAGTTTCTTTATATACAAATATAGATACAAAATTAGATATCATAAGAGAAAAATGGCATGAAATACAAAATCACACAACACTAACCTTAGAAGAATTTTTGAAAGGAATTGAACTATGTTTAACCTCAACATACTTTCAATATGAAAATAAATTCTACTCACAAATATTCGGAATTGCAATGGGATCTCCAATTGCTGCAACATACAAATTTGGGGAGTATTAAAAAAGACAAAATTTAAACCAATATTCTTAAACATATTAGACGATTGTTTAACCTGTTTCCTACTGACAAAGTTGATGAAATTCTAGAAAAATTTAATAAATATCATCCTAGATTGAAATTTACAATAGAAAAAGAAATAGAAAAACAAATAAACTTTCTCGACACAACAATAATACAAGACAATACTGGAAAAAAATTTACAAACTGGTTTATTAAACCAAATGCATCAAATCGTTACACAAACTATTGTCAAACGCACCCTAGTTACAAAAAAAAAATTATCAAAATTTAACTACAGATTCAGGAAAAATAATATAGAAATAATCAAGAATATATTGAAAGAAAATAATTACCCCAGCCATTTACAATAAAAAAACGAATACATGCGATCTACAATAAAAGACTGTCAAAGTACCTATATAGGTCAAACAAAACAATATTTGCAGAAACGAGTACAAGCCCACAAATACTCAAAAACCGACATTACAGCCTTATCCAAACACGAAAAAGAAAATCAACATAAGTTTGACACTAACAACGTTGAAATTTTGACCAAAGAAAGGAATCCAAGAGTAAGAACATTCCTTGAAATGATACATATTAAAAAAGACCCCAATAGCCTTAACAATTGAAATGATATAAAAAACTTAAGCCAAATTTATAACAACCTTTTTTAACTTTGTTTATAGTAATAATAATGAAAACTGATCTTTACATGCTGCCAAAAAAAATATAGTCCGGCCCACATACTAGAACGCAATATAAACAATCTGGTGTATTTATGAAGAGGGTAAAAATACATGAAAGATAAACAAACCATTCCCGATGTCGCAGTCACCTACCAATACCTACACCTACAATAACGTTCGTACGATGCGAACGCAGAATTCTTATAATATAATTTGTAAGTGAATACTCATAAATGTTACAGATATTTTTATATTGAGTTAAATAACGTGTTATATTTCGATACAATAATTTTTTGGAATTTTTAAATTCATATTTAATAATATAAAAAATGTGTTGTGTGAATTGCTCTTTCGAGAGGTGCTGTAGTCCAGCGTAACGCCCACGCGAAGCACTGTTTTAATTCATCGTTGAATTAAAATTATTAATAATTGGGATAGAGTTGCGAGAGTAACATTATCACAGGAAATTTCTCCTCTTTTTTAATTTTCCCGAAAATCGATAGTTTTTGAGCTTTTTCCAAAAAACTAGAACCGTTTTTATTTTTATTTCTGTTTTTTGTTAAAAAAATCGAAAAATACGACTTTTTTAGAATGTCATATCGAATCGATTGAGTTTGATACACGGATTTTTCCTAAACAACATATGTTATAAAAGGAAAATATTTTTATTTGTGGAAATATTGGTTGAGGATTCAGTAATATATATTGATATTACTTATCATTTCATTATGAAAGAAAAAAAAACTTCTCGATACCTACTTTCAATTTCGAAAATGTGTTTTTAATGGTACCCCAGTTAATTTGGATCTATTTTCCTTAGTATCCTTTCAAGAAGAATTGAATATATTATTCATTGAGCATAATGATTTCTATTCAATTTCATCATTTCCTATTCTTTCAAATCCTCAAAAACACAGTGAATAATTCTCTTCGGTAATATAAATACATAATTTTGAGTAGTTTTCAAGATCTGTGAAAGAATGTTACTCTTCCATTCGATTTTCTGTACCATTTAGAACTCTCACTTATAAGGTTTTCTTCCTAAAATATATTATTGTATTGTTATATTATTATCAACTAGCATTTTTCCATAAGTTTTCATCTAGCTTATGGCTCAGGCTATTCCGTCATTTCGTTTCCCGTTATCCTGTTATCCCGTTTTCTCGTTTGGGTGGCATAATTGATTTGACAGCGGAAGTAATGCTTTGTGACGACTTTATTTATCTATTCGTGACAGAGAGCCAAAACACCAATTTTCATTATTCTAACTTAAAAACTTACGGAACCCTAATAAACATTTTCAGCCCCCCTTTCACCCCTTTAGTAGTTGAATTTCTAAAAACACTGGAAAACAAATGTCTTCATATGTAAAAAGACCTCAAATATCCATTTTTATGATCCTAACTTGAAATGTTTCACCCTCCATTTGACCCCTTTAGGGTTTGGATTGCTGAAGACACTGAAATACATATTTTTTTATTGTAACAAAGACTGCAAATACCAATTTTTATGAACCCAAGTCGAAAACTAAGGGTACTCCAGTAAAACTTTCGAACCCCTTTAACCCTTTTCCCAAAATAGCAGTTTCCATGACTCTTACTTCAAAACTAACGGTATTTTGATTTTCACCCCTTTAGGGATGGAGTATTGAAAAAACTTCTAAGTGGTTATATACTTATGTCATCATAGGAATACGCTATCAAAATTTCAGCTCTTTGTGTTGAGTTATTTGGTCCATGCGTTGAAGTTAGTGAATCAGTCAGTTAGGACATGTAATTATATATGTATAGATTATTTCAATTCATTAGTGTCTATATGTATATGTTCTGTTTACTATTTTTTGTTGGTATATTTCTAAAACAATGGGCTTCTGATTTTATAACATAACTTGTGTCACACACCCAAAAAATTCCATCCTTTTTTTGTACATTTGAACAGTAGCATGTTCTGATTAAATTTGAATTCATTTGAGTCGTTTACCTGAAAATTTTTCATGATTCATCTGTAATCTTGAACCTTGGAATACCCCAGATTCCTACATTCAGTTAATTCATAATCCATTCTAAGCAACCTCATTCAGTAACTTTCGTGGTACACGATATAATAACCGAAACTGAATAATACAAATCAAATACAAGACACATTACGAGAATATAGATTTTCTGATATGTGGAAAACAATGCAAGCGTTTTTTCAGGTTCACAAAATACTCAACTCACACGAGCAATAACAAAAAGTGCTCAAATTCCTTTTTCTTCTTATTCAAGTAAGGATTCTATATGAAGATTGTTTTCATTCAATGAAAGAAACAAATTAATTTTTTTTGCTTGAGACGATAGCGAAAGTTTGGTGTTCTTTTGTTGAATCTTGCAAGAGAAATTGTTTGAGTGATTTGTGTATAACATTGTAAAAGTACCTTTTCTGAAATGGTGAAATATCGCAATATTTCAGTGGACTCCCGATTAAATTTTGACGTAATCGCAGTAATATAAATTGCGGAATCAATGAGGAAAAGTATTTACTGGGCTCATTCTCAAATATTTGGGAGGCAATTGCAGCTTCCACAATTTATTTCGTTCGTGCGCGGAAAGAATACATGTTTCTTGATGACAATCTAAATGAATGATATTTGTGTGCATCCCCCGTGTTGCCAAATTGGGGGAAGCCCAGTGACCTTCGAAAGTATACGTTTCAAACACTATAACATAAACAAAGTATATAAGCAGCGCACTTCAGCGGCGAGGAACTGTACTAAATTTTAAATGGCTATCAAAAAATCGGGCAACTTGGACTCCTCCCATATTTTTTTTGTGGTAAAGTGTTTGTTACTATGTTACATGTCGTAAGCGACATTTTTTAAAGGGTGGTTACCGGGCGTCCGTATATCGGAGGCTCGGTGACATCGGAGTCTCAGTGAACCTCAAAATTAACAAGGCCGGGGGCCCACTTATACCGTATATATATATATATATATATATATATATATATATATATATATATATATATATATATAAACTACTTTAGGGTTATTTTTCGCAGATAAATCTATAAAATTAGTCAGATTCTAGTAACTATATATATATACTTCTGTGATTTTCTTGGGTTTCTGGTTCGTGGATAAGAAAATCAAAATTTGAATTGTTCGTACATTGCGAATCAGGTAAAATGAAGAATAACAATTAAGTTAAGCGTTGTAAAACACATTAAAATTGTAAAAAACTATACTATAGTTAATCTCACCATGTGGTGTATAAAGTGGTTTTGGTACATGTCATTTTATAGAGATAATTGACATATGACACGTCAACTATGACGTTTGAGGTTAGGTGTTACCAACTGTTGAATTTTTTTAACAGTAAAATTCAATATATGACTGGATTGTGGTTAGACTTTAGGTCGTGTTGAATACGCCACTGCCACTCACACAGCTAACAGTCACAAAAAACACCCTATATCAACAGATATAGCCATGAGAATATTTTTTTTATGATTTCAACAATAAAGTGCCGCCAGATGAAAAAAAAAACAAATAGCGTAATTTTTTAATGAAAATAACGGAATTACATTCAAGTTTTCACGCAAATTAACTAAAACTAAGACCTAATTGATTTTTCAATTTAAATCTTAGTTGCCATGGAAATGATATTACAGTTTGACACTTGTGAAAGATTTAAATGTACTATTGTCAACAATATTCACCTTACAATTCTTCGAATTATTTTGTGTCATGGCTGCAAGATTGAGCGTAAGAGAGAAAATTGAAATTGTACGCCTTTCGGGAGATGACGTTAGAAGTGCTAGAGAGGTTTGTAGAGTATTTAATGAGAGATATCCAGATCGTCCTCGTATTAGCTGCGGTACGGTAAATAAAATAAATAAAATATTCAATGAAACTGGTGCAGTATCAAAAATGATGTTAAAAAGTAATCTTGTACAAAGACGAAACAGGAATGATCAAATCATTTTAGATTATTTCGGAAATAATCCTAATGCCAGTATAAGGAATGCCACCTTAGATTTGAATATTCCACGAGAAACTATTCGGAGATGTCTCAAGGCGAAGAATATTAAACCTTTCAAGCCAAAATTTTTACATACACTGCAAGAAGGCGACGAAGCAAGACGTCTGGAATATTGTTTATGGGCCCAAGGGGAATATTTAAACAATATAAATTTCCTACAAAATATTTTATATACCGACGAAGCCACTTTCACTACAAATGGAGTAGTGTCATCACAGAATTGTCGCTATTAGGCAGCGAATAATCCTAACTGGGTAATAAACTGTAAAAGCCAGTATTCCCAAAAAAAACAACGTCTGGTGTGGGATATTGAACGAACGAATTATTGGTCCTTTCTTTTTTGAGGAAAACATTAATGCGCAGAGGTTTCTAGAATTTTTAAACACAGAGTTTTGGGATGCTATTCACAAGCTGCCAATCAATGAACGATCAAATTTAATTGTCCAGTTAGATGTGTGTTCAGTTCATTATGCCAGAGCTGTGAGGCAATGGCTTAACGAACATTTTCCAAACCGATGGATAGGCCGTGGTAGTCCGTTTATAGAGTGGCCACCCAGATCTCCAGACCTCACAGTTTTGGACTTTTTCTCTGGGGACTTCTCACACAAAAGGTTTACAAAAACCGCTCAAGAGATAGAAATGAACTTTGTGCAAGAATTCGACAGGTATGTGCAGATATTACCCCACAAGAACTAAGGAACGTAATCAGAAACATTCGTAAGCGCTACGACAAATGTATCGAAATACGTGGTGGATTAGTAGAGGCTACTAGAATATGAGTTTGAATTAATTGTTGCACTGAATCGAAACATTTCAATGATTAGTTTTCATAGTTACGTTAATTAAAATTTTTTCCTTCATTATTAGTTGAATTGTGTGAATGTAATTCCGTTATTTTCATTAAAAAAATTTACGCTATTTGTTTTTTTTTCATCTGGCGGCACTTTATTGTTGAAATCATAAAAAAAATATTCTCATGGCTATATCTGTTGATATAGGGTGTTTTTTGTGACTGTTAGCTGTGTGAGTTTTCGAATTTTTGAGTTGTCATAACTTTGTTATTAATGAATATTTTTTCATGAAATTTTGGTCACACCTGTTTAGAGGCACTCTGAATCCAGTGGCGTATTCAACACGACCTAAAGTCTAACCACAATCCAGTCATATATTGAATTTTATTGTTAAAAAAATTCAACAGTTGGTAACACCTAACCTTAAACGTCATAGTTGACGTGTCATATGTCAATTATCTCTATAAAATGACATGTACCAAAACCACTTTATACACCACATGGTGAGATTAACTTTAGTATAGTTTTTTACAATTTTAATGTGTTTTACAACGCTTAACTTAATTGTTATTCTTCATTTTACCTGATTCGCAATGTACGAACGATTCAAATTTTGATTTTCTTATCCACGAACCAGAAACCCAAGAAAATCACAGAAGTATATATATATATAGTTACTAGAATCTGACTAATTTTATAGATTTATCTGCGAAAAATAACCCTAAAGTAGTTTATATATATATATATATATAATTTATATATATATATATAATATATATATATATATATATATATACATATATATATATATATATATATATATATATATATATATATATACAGTGTGACCCATTTAAAATGGAACCACCCCTGTAGAAAACGCATTTTTCAATCATTCACAAAAAAAAAAATTAATATTAAGCATCAAAAACTATATCTTGACACAAATTTTCATAATTTTAGTTTCATTTCCAAGGCACTCTATGGTTTTTTTCTTCGTCTAAAAGGGCAAAAGTTTATTAGGCAATTTTTGTTTCAAATTTTGACTACACCACTAGATTCGAAGTCATTGTAAATGAAAACCATCAAAATTTCATAAAAAAATATTGGTTAACAACGAAGTTACAACAACTTTAATTTTGGAAACAAAGTATTTGATTATAATGTTTATTTAGATAATAGACATATTTAATATCTCAATAGCTCATTCCGTTCTACAGTTATAACTCCTGAAAGTATGGTAATGAGAGCGAATTGTGGTGGAAGCGATTTTGTAATAAAAATCTGACTACGCCACTGGATTTGTAAATTATATTTCCTTAAAATAATTTATTTAAGTTTAGGTTATAAATGTATTCGAAAATAACGGAAAATTAAAAATTCATTCTCAAGTTATGCAGTCTTCCATAGCCGATAAAAACGAAATGAACCGAATCAAGTTTTAAAGTATCAAAATTATTTATTGAATAATAAAACAGAAAGCAGGACACAAAATGTTCCTTTTAAATTCTGCAAAACTCAATTGAAACAAGATTTTGAAGAAGGTATCAATAATTTGATGAAAGCTGAACTAATACATTAGGCATAGGTATTGTACTAAATCAATAGTAGGCTGTGATTTAGTACTCCACAAATCGCTCACATTACCATACTTATAACTGTAGAACGGAATGAGCTATTGACTTCGGATTTTCGCTGTACAAATTCACTGGTGTTCTACTTTGTATCGGCAGTGTTGCCAGATTTTAAATATGTCTATAATCTAAATAAAAATTATAATCAAATACTTTGTTTCCAAAATTAAGTTGTTGTAACTTCGTTGTTAACCAATATTTTTTATGAAATTTTGATGGTTTCCATTTATAACATTACGAATCCAGTGGTGTAGTCAAATTTCAAAACAAAAATTGCCTAATAAACTTTTGCCGTTTTTGACAAAGAAAAAACCATAGAGTGCCTTGGAAATGAAACTAAAGTTATGAAAATTCGTGTCAAGATACAGTTATTGATGCTTAATATTAAAAAAAAATATTTTTGAGATTGACTGAAAAATGCGTATTTTACAGGGGTGGTTCCATTTCAAATGGGTCACACTGTATATATCTCGGAAACGGCTCTAACGATTTGGATGAAATTTTGTATTCAGATAAGGTTTTGCTTTTTAAGTTTATCTATATAGGCGTCTTTCCTGAAAATACGCGATTTTACACAAAAAACAAATTATTACGAATCGATATGTATAGTGCCATCTCGTAAATTTTTGAGGTTCTTGAATTATTGCTATTGAATGTTAGCCTACTGATACCTCTAAACTTTGTGAGATGGCGATATATGCCGAATACGAATAAACTTACCGAGTGACATTGCCCGAATTTGGGCATCAAATCAATGTTATACATATATGTTTTTCTTTGGTTAGTCCAAGGAACTCATACGGTTCATTTAAAATGTGTATTTGTAGCCAACCTGTGCACTAGGTTAGATTGCAAAATATTCATGTGTAATAAGTATGTGAAATAAGCAAATTCTCCGAAAAAATTTACAGAAAAAACACCGAGCAGAGCTCGGCCGCCCAGGTACTGTAATATTGAACTTATTTATACATGTACACATTAGTCTTGGACTAAATAAAGGATTAACATATTAATACTACCCCAAGGAAGTGGCAAACTCTGTATTTCCTGACCCAGAACTCTTCTGTGGTCTCTCGAAAGGCCACATTAAGGAGTTTCGGCGCTGGGGGAAGCCGATAAAATCAAAACCCAATTGGCAAAGACAAGCAAAAAGGCTTCTGAGCCCATCGCCAAAGAAAGCCAAACAGCTTCTCTTGTTGAACAAGACAGACTTCCCTGAAAAAAATGGATAGATCAGACAGTGAACTGTGCCGTTACCGCGAGAACTTCGCTGAAACTGCAGAACACCTGCTTTGCAACTGCCAAGCGCTGTTTTGCAAAAGGCTCAAGTTCATCGAAGTGGTCTTTATTGCTCTTATGTATTGTTTGCGGTGTAAACTACTGGACCAATTTTTTTCCGGTAAACGACAACAAAGAATCTCAAGTCATAAATTCCATTGAATATTGAAACCAATTTGTTTTGAATTATTTCAAATGTTATGTAACTTGAAATTGTTTGGTTCAGTGTTTTCTCTATTTCTTGTTTATGTTTAAGACCGATAAAAAATATTTATGGCTACTAAAAAAATTGTATTATTGTACTTAAATTCAACGATGATTCATTTATTCAATAGACATTTTTTCAGATGTGTATTCTCTGTCCCCGTAAATTCTCTAGATTTGGTTCTCTTCTTAAAAACTCAAGAATAAAGACTTCCACAGTTCTCCAAATATTTACAGGGAACTGTCAATAAAATCGCCATTCTGGTGGGAAATTCGTAATCAACGACCTCAAAAACTCACCAATCCCAATTCTCTTGGGAAAAAACATTATTACTCACAATTTCAGTAATTTTTTGTTTCTATAACTTAACTAATTTGCAATAGCAAGAAACCAAGAAACACGCACCTCTGATGACATTATTATAACATACAGAATATATAGAAAAAAAACATGAGGTCGGGGGATCCCCGTCAGGAACGAAGCTCCTTTACGCGGCATGCGGTAGGTGTTGACTGGTAGAAATCGTCACGTAATACCAAGCAATACTATACCTATATTATTCTTTTTCCAAACTCCTCCGCCACAGTAAAAGGTATTTTAATCCTGATAATACTATTCGTTATATTATATCAAATTGACGTACCACATACAGGGTGAGTCAACAGGATTCCCGTGGTTCATTGCTCCTTAATGTATCACTATTTCGATTTCTTATATTTTTTTTTGTCAAGGGACCATCTAAGACCACCTTCCAAAATTATTCTTATTCATACAGGGTGCATCATTGATGCGTGGCTAACCAAGGTTGTTCTTTTTCAAATGAAACACCCGGTATATTTTCATATATTCCGATCGGCTGTTCCATTGGCTGCTCAACAATTTTTTCAATTTTGAATTCTGTTGCGGCATTGCCAAGTTATTCAAAAAAAAAATATTTTGTACACTTCTTTTCCAAAAATTACCTATGTCACATTTCGAAATATTCAGTAAAGATAATTGGGAAATCGTTGGTCGATATGATGATGTTCATTGAGAATATCAAGAATTTTGAATAAATTGTACAGGATGTTCGATACAACAACACAAACTTAGCCATTTTCAAACCTCGGTATTTTGCTTTTTTCAAATGGAACACCCTGTATATTTTCATTTAAATCAACTCCTTTTTAATAACTCTACACTTTTCCTCCTCCATGTCATGTACCTAAAACAACTCGTTTCCGAGATATTCTGGTTTAAAGGAATTTGTCAATATCAAATCAACAATTCTATAGATTTTTTTTTCTACATGTTTGTTCATAGAAAATACTGATACTGAATGATGTTTCAATTATTTTTTTCCATCTTCAAAAGCATTCTTGGCAAGTCATAAATAACTAGCATAGCAAAAGAAATGTTCAAAAATACCTATTTTTTCTAGTTTAGTTATCCATGACTACCGCTGAAAAAATGACTATCGGAATTTGTAAATAGAAGTAACTATCAAACTACAATCCAGTTGTGTTAAAAATATTGTGTCATTATGAATTATCATTTAGAGGACATGGTTAAAATGGTGTATGCTTTGGGGAAAAGCGATGGCAATTGCTTACTGGCATCTAGATTATACGAACAAAAGTTTCCTGAGAGAAGACATCCAGACCAGCGAGCATTTCGAGACCTCAAAACAAGATTTGAGGAAACCGGAAAAGTATTTTACAAAAAGTTTGATCGTGCTTGTCCTGTAACGAATGATGAAAATACTCTTGATATTGCATTGCATATTACCGAGAATCCCCATGTGAGTACACGTATTTTCAGTAGGGAGTTGGGAATATCTCAAAGTGGTGTTTCTCGGATGGTGAGAAAATGCAATTACCATCCATATCATATGCAGTTAATGCAGGAGCTGACTGAAAAAGATTTTCCAAAGCGAATGCGGTTTTGCCAATGGAGTGTAGATAAAATCAACCAAGAACCTGATTTTTTTGTGTATGTTCTATTTTCGGACGAAGCCACGTTTCACAACAATGGCCATGTAATCGGCATAATATGCACTATTATGCAACTGAAAATCCTCATTTTGTTAGATATGTCAATCACCAACAACGTTGGTCACTGAATGTTTGGGGAGGTATCATTGGACGGCGTGTAATTGGGCCCTTTTTTTCAACGGTCATCTCAATGGAAGAAAATATCTAAGATTTCTGCGAAGTCAGTTATCAAATTTATTAGATGATATTCCATTGGCAATAAGGCAGCGAATGTGGCTACAACAAGATGGCGCGCCTGCACATTACCACACTGATGTGCGGGAATACATTGATAATGAATTCCGTGAAAAATGGATAGGTAGAGGAGGGCCAGTTCAGTGGCCTCCAAGGTCACATGGACACATTATTCAATAACAAAATCGTTGGTAAATATCAACCATAATATAGACATTTCTAAATATAAGAAGCTACAAGCTTTATTAAAGCGAAAGTCCGAAGGATATGTTGGAAAAAAAACAAAAATATTTTCACCTGAACAAATAAAAACGTTTATCGACGAAGCACCCGATGAAAAGTTTTTATTTATAAAAGTATCTACCTAACAATGCATTTTTTTAAATGTTGTTGTTGTTGCTTACATTTTCCATTCGACTTATGCATCATATATTTCATTAACGTCGAGAAAACTTGATAAGTTAACTCGTGGCGAAGCGGGCTAAGGCGCTAGATTTGAACTATAGACCACAGTATGAGACGCGGGATCGAAGCTAGCCTAGGTCATCCTGCTTTTTATTTCATTTTTCTTTTTTTTTTCTTTTCTTTATTTCTTATTGTTGTATTTTTTCAATTTATCTTTTTGTTTTAGGTAGCAATGATTTTTGGAATAATGGAGCATGTCGAAGGCATGAACTACATGACCTAAAATGTGAAAATGTCAAAGATATGAATGGAATCTTAATTGTTAATGTGGTAGAAACTAAAACAAAAGTACAACGAACATTTACAATTACCGGCAAATACTACGAAATTATTAAAAAATATATTAATCTACGGCCGAAAATTTGCCCCACCCCTTCTTTTTTCGTTAATTATTTTAATGTAAAATGCACAATTCAAAACATTGGTATTCATAGATTTGGTAATTTAGGGAAGCAAATAGCAACATATTTAAATCTGCCTGATCCGAATTTATATACAGGGCATTGTTTTCGAAGGACATCTGCAACCGTATTAGTTGATGCCGGTGGTGGTGCATTAAAACGTCATGGTGGCTGGAAATCCAATTCAGTGGCGGAAGGCTACATTGAAAATTCGGTTCAGAATAAAATCAGCATTTCCAATACAATATTGAACTCTATTGAGACTAGCAATAATGAAATAAATGTAAATATTCCTTCCACTTCCAGATCAGTGGGACCTGGAATAAACTTTTCAAACTGCACAATAAATAATCTTAATATTTTTAAGAAATCAGATTAATTACAATTATTATGTTCAATATAAATATAAATAGAATGTTTATAGTTTTCCTATATCCATAGTAATACCCGAGGTAATATCATTAATTACAATTTTGTAGAATTTTTTATAGAAATACGATAATTACTGTTATTGTGTTCAATACAAATATAAATATAATATTTATAGTCCTTCATTATTTATCGGGTGTAGAAAAAATAGCGTATGCAACTCTCATGTAATGGTTATCAATACACTCGCATAAACCATACGAAACTCATCTTCGGTTCGTTTCGTATCCCGGTTAATGCTCGTGTATTAATAACCATCATTACATGATCGTTGCATAATATACTATTAATATTTTAATACTATTATTATTTATCTTAGAATTATTAGAGTATCTGTATCTTTAATGATTATGTGAATGTTTGTTTGTAAATTAGATTTATCTATTTCAATAAATTACTATTACTACTAATAACATAAAATAAATTGTTTCGGTCAATGACTTTATTCTTATTATTTTCAACTTTTTAGTCTTTATTGCCATGTGTTTTTTCAACTTTTTAGTCCATTTTGCTACAGAAGACTAACAAACTAAATGTTGGCGAATATGCTGAGAACCAGTGCATTCGCCATATCTTTGAATTGTAAATTAGGCTGAGAACGGCCTCAGTGCATTCACCATATTTTACTAGTAGCCACTGAAGACTTCCACTATTCACATCTTGGCTCCATCATCAGATCAGCTCCAAAATACCAAATTATAGTATTGTCATCCAAACTACATATACACAAGAAGTTTAATTTCGATACGACAATTAGAAGTAGGTTAAAATTGACTTCCAAGATTTGATTACATTGTTAGTTACAAGTAAAGCTAATAAAAGCGTGTTACTAAAAAGGGCACTAACTCGGAAACGGTATGAGACCACTGCGTTTTTTCTTTCGGATTCGTGTTTAGGCAAAAACACGTTAGAAAATTCAAACGGCTTAAGTACATTCGCCAAGTTTATGTATTCACAAACATGTCCACTTTTGAAATGTTGAATATGTTTTTGAAAACCTCCCAAACAGAAATATTGGATACGCTCCTGTTTAATCTTCTCCATTTCGTAATTGAAAATGGAAATATACCTACTTGAAAAAAGCCAAAGAGGGAATTTCTTCCACTTAGAAATGTCATCTATGGAGTCAAAAAGACCTTCTTGGTCCTCTAGTTTCTGAGGATTAAATTTTTTTGAGAAAGTATTACCTACTGCCAATTTATGGAATTGAATTTCAGCAACAAAAAAAATTATGTAGAACCATTTTGTAGCCAATAAAATGCAGTTATCTCAAAACGTGGCAACAAAATAATTTCCGGAAATTTTTCACTTGGTAGGGTAAACTACCCTAAACAAAATTACACGAAAAATGTCAACAGTTGAGAATTATTAATGACACTAACCTCACAATTCTGTGCATATACACTGTTTCATATTGGGTATTGGGTATAATTTTTTTTTCGAAAAATTGCCCTTGATTTGTTCACAGATCTTACTATTGAAAATTTTAAAACACTGTTGAATTATAGATTCACGTCAACTAAAATTATGTGTAAAAAATATGACAAATGAGCATGGCCTTCTATGCAATTTTAATTCCAGTTATCTATCATTGAGAGTCAGGTTTGTTCTTCAATATTATTCATAATTTTTGGTATGAAATTTTCGTAATGAATATTACACATGCCCAAATTGTTCCTGGAAATTGTTGTCAGGAATATTTTGATAAAATTATGCGTCGTCTTGGACACTGAAATAATTTGAGCACTTGTGACATTAATAAGGGGAAAAATGGAAAGAGTGAAGTGAAAAGTTAGTTTGTTTTGGAGTTCGGATTCATTAATGTCTCTGACACCTACTTTTCCAAAATCCTCACTAGAATAGATCTGTTGCAATAGAAATAATATAATAATTAAGCTAAGAGTTCTGTTTGTTATAAAGAGGTACGTTGAGGAGTCAGAAAGTAAGCTATGAAAATTACTATAGCAGAGTTTTCTCCTTTTATCACTGTCAAAATTGCGGCAATAACAATATAACTATATTTAGTATCTCGAGCCACACTTCCAAAAATAAATGTAAAGTGCATTGCTCTCTTTAAAATAGTGCAAAAAGTTGTTTACATCCAGCAACATAACCTCGAATGTACTTACCTCTGCAATTGCGTTGATATAAAATGAAGACGAATACGTTTGCGGTGGAAAATTCGTAGAAGAGTCCGACATATTTCACACACACATTCGAATACACTTATACTTCGAATCTAATGGTGTTTTTCCCGTAAAAGAGAACGCGGTTCGCTATTTCACCGACTACGCTATAACAACTGATAATCTGGGTCTGTTTGATTTCTGTTGCATGTTGCGTTTGTTTTGTGCATGACTTCGACTTGGAACTTGGAATACGCAAGTCTCAGTCCCGAACGGAAGGGCCCGGGGCGCCACCATTTGAATGTGGACGTTTTGGCATATACAGTGTGTCCCAGCTAAAACTTGTCACCCCCTAATATCCGAAATCGTAGAAAACACTGAAAATCGCTCATACCCGTCGACTTTTATTTCGAGGGGGAACTCTTCCACCAATACATCATCATTGTGCTTTCAACCCCCTCACCCCCTCCTTCAGAATCTTCAGTGTGATTTGTGATACATCATTTTGAAGGGAATTCAATCATAAACACATCGGTGTAATGCAATCAAGTGTTGTGGAAGTTTCAATGAAAAATAAGTGTAAATCAAGATGTTTTTTTTTTCATAACCGAAATGTTTTTCACATTGCGAAGGTTCGAAATGTAAATAATTTCGTTCCATACGTAGAAGCGATATTCGAAATGTCTTCGTACATGTCTTAACATTTCTGGAGTTATTGCGCACGACACTCATCTACAATTCTTCTCCGTAGATCATCAAGGGAATTGGGCTTTGTAATATACCGGGTGATTCTCTAAGGTGGCTCACCCCTATAACTTTTTTATTATTAAAGATAGAAAAACTAAATTTGGGGGTTGTGTATTATAGTCATTTTACATTTTTTGACATATTACTTGCTTTGCCATACTTCCGGTTTGGCGGAAATGACCCCAACATTCGATTTTTAAATGGGACATCCTATATATTTTTACTTAATTCGATCGAGAATGACATTATAAATCCAACAACACCTCACTTATCAGTATTTGACAAATAAAGTCATTTTTATTCCAATTTTTATTAACATGGAAAAAATACGACTTTGAGGCTTATGACTTCACACTCGTTTTAAGAATTATTTAAAAACGGGATTGTCTCACTAGAAGTGATACCACGAATGCCCAATACTTTCAAAACAATTTTTTTTTAATTTTCGATGCACGTGGAACGGCTGTACAAAAACTAACATTAACCTGACTTCCTGCCCGCGTGGTCGACGTCCATCTCCCACGACACCAGGAAGTCGAATCTTCAAAATACTTTTGTCCGTTGATTAAGTAAATTGAATACATCAGTATACCAAGACTTAACCAAAGATATGCGTACAAAAACCCAGGGGATTTTTTTTTATAAAATCGTCTGCCTTAACGTCCAATGTATTTTTATTTATTACAAGCTTTTATTTAGTTTCGCCTGTCCCGGTGTCTGTCTGTAATCAAATCTTGCAAGTTAAATTTGACCCACTTCTAGTTGCCGGATTAACGTAAAATTTGGCAGGTGTTCATAGTTCCCGTGGAAATGTATTATGGAATTTTTGTTAGAGGAAAAAACAAAATGGCGGCTCTAAGATGGTGGACGAGATTTGTGTTTATGGTCCGATTCGACTCAAAATTGGTATCTGGGTGTTTTTGGGGACGAGGATTATGAATTTCTTGTCAAAATTCATAAAATAAAATTGGCGCGGCTCTAAGATGGCGGACGATCTCTGTGATTATTGTCCGATTCTATTCAAAATTGGTATGTAGGGGTTTTCGGGATCAGAGATCATGAATTTTGTTATTCAAAATCCAAAAATTCAAGATGGCGGCTCCAAGATGGCGGACGATCTCGGTAATTATGGTACGATTCTATTCAAATTGCTATGTGGGGTATTCGGAGACGAGGATTATGATTTTTTTTTGTCAAAATTCATAAAATCGAAATAGCGGCTCCAAGATGGCGGACGATCTCGGTTATTATGGTACGATTCTATTCAAAATTGGTATGTGGAGGTTTTTGGGGTCGGAGATTATGAATTTATAGTCAACTTTCATAAATTCAAGATGGCGGCTCCAAGATGGTGGACAAATTTTGGGATGATGAACCGTTTCTATTCAAAATTGATAGTTTTTTGGGGTCGGAGATTATAATAATGATAATAATGTGCGACGCAGGTTATTCCGTGAGTTATAGATTCAAAAGTTTGTCGCTTTTGTATTCGAACTGAAAACTCTGCTCTTGAATCTATAACTCAGGAAATAACCTACGTCGCACATCCAAAGCATTTATTTTTACTTTTTAGCGCATTTGAATAAAGCTTGTCTTGTTTTTTTAATGATTATTTTATTTCTGAAAGCATACTATTTTTCAATATAGTGACGTTCCAACAGTGATTTGGGAACCAACAAATAGCCTAGAAATTATTATTGTCAGCAAATATTCTTCAATAATCTCAGAATACTCTGTGAAAATCGTAATGTACGTTTTCAGGTAATGAGAAAAAAAACATTTCTTGATTTACAACTATTACATTACAAAAGCTTTCATTTAGTTTCACCTCTTCCGATGTCTGTCTGTGGGTTTGTAATTAAATTTGACCCACTTCTAGTTGTCCGATCAACGTGAAATTTGGCAGGTGTTCATAATTCCTGTGACAATGCATTATGGATTTGGCTGTAGAAAAAACAAAATGGCGGCTTCAATATATGGCTGCAGAGTTTTATGGTTCGATTCTATTCAACATATATGTGGGGGTTTTCGGGGACAGAAATCACGAATTTTTTGTCAAAATTCATTAATTCAAGATGGCAGCTCCAATATGGCGACACGTGATTTGTGATTATAGTCCGATTCCATTCAAAATTGGTGTGTGTGGGGTCGGAGATTATCAATTTTTGCCGAATTCAATGAGATGACGGATTTCATGAATGACTAAAAATAATTGAATAAAAAGGATTAAATAAAAAAATTTAAACAAATATAATTGTTTGACCTAGGTTATTCTGTGAGTAGCAGATTCAAAAGCTTGCCGCGAATATAAAATAGGTAAGATTTTGAATCTACTACTCACAGATTAAACGGTCAAACAATTAAATATTTTTCCCATTTTAGTGCATTTGTATAGAAGCTTGTCTTGAATTTTTTATATTTCATTGAAACTTCCACAAAACTTGATTAATTCCCAATGAGTATTTTTCCTCAAGCACGAAAAATTTCCAGCAGTGCTAGTTGTCCAGTAGAGAGAAACACCAGCAAACTTGTTACGCGTGGGCTTCTAGAGGCACTTTAAAAACAGCCGACAGACAACATAACCGGACCATAATCATGATACGTCGTCGACCCGGCTAGCCCGTGTCGCGACGGCCGTCAGTAGGCCTCTAGACTACCACCCGCTTTATTACATAGCGGGACTTCAGCGGATAGACATAGTTAAGATTAACTGATATTGCATGGTACAGGTTATGGTGCGATTGCGGGTATCCTACTAGTCAACCGTGTCATTTCACTGTTGGGATTTCATCAATGATCTATGCAAATAGACAGGGGCGTCCAATTCAAAATGCAGTACATGAAAGTATAGGGTATCTTGGAAGGCAATGAGCATAAAGACGGTTTCAATGAAAACAAAATGGCCCATATAAGCGCCTAAGAACAATCTAGCATGATATCTTCGAAAACAATGAAACTTCAATGAAGATAGGTCATTATTATACACAATAAATTCACCAAACGTTCAGAATCGACTGATTCATAGACTAGATATATACAATTCACTGTTTTCACGCTCTGAAGCCACTAATTGTAGATTTCTGAAACAGACAACTTTTTCTCCGTTTCAACCGTTTTTATTGTATCTCAAATGGTTTCCAAGATACTCATCCATATTTCCCAGATATTGCATTTTAAACTGTCCTGGAAAAATATTTCACCGAATAGATAGAATAACAACTAACAAATCTGAAAAAATTCTCGCCACTGTGATTATTTTTCATGACCATATACCAAAATGACCAGACAAAATAGAAAATACCCTATTTGACATCCTACATCCTACACGAAATCAGCAGTAGGGCCAACTGCCAACGTGATATTCAGTAATGCCAATGTTGCAATTTCATTACAGAGGTCGCAGCGGTGCGGCTCGTAATACCACATACTGTGTCAAAACGACATCGTCGCGATTATCGCAAATCTTTAATGGGTAATTTCTGGCTAAATTCAAAAAAAACATCCATAATAAATATGCGTATGTTCAGCCAAAGCGGAAAAACTGATATCATTCCAATTATTTGCCGACATCGGTGTGCCGCTGCCGACATCTTACCGTAGTTAACAGCAACGGCCCGTCTATATACCATTCATGTTTGCTGGGACATTACCTAACTCACACACAATTACAAAAATCATTAATTTTTCATCACATCTTCAAGTGTTTGAATTTCGCGCTGGTGTGACGTAGCTGCGGGGCAAATCATCGGATAATAACCGTCGTCTATACTCCATTCCAAATAAGATTACAATAGGTGGCGCCATGATCGGTGAAGAAAACTCACACAGCTAGATTTTGTTCGCGCACAATAACGACATTTACAGCGCCATCTTTTGGTACCTGATTTTCACCATTGTATTGGTTTTACTTCATATTAAATTAAACACGTAATATGTCTACTAATGTGATAAATCATGTCATGAATGAGTTGAAGTGGACGGTCGAAACACAATAATATATAAATACAATGTAAATCTAAAAAAATTATAAATTATGTCAACTTTCCTCTTCTCATGTTTTTAGATATCTCAATTAAGTTATCTATCTTGTTAGGAAGATTTCAAGTCTGACTTTCGCCCAAGCACCATCTACAAAATCATGTTGCTTGAAATCACATCTAAAATACTAAGGACCACTTTTAATAGGTTCCAGTTAACCTCTGGTTGAGTTAACTAGTGGTTAGAATGCTCGTTTTGTGATCGGTTGAAAGCACATTCTAACCACTAGTGAACTCAACCAGAGGTTAACTGGAACCTATAAAAGTGGGCCTAAATGGAAGTTTTTCCAAGTAACGATGCAAAAATCCATCAAATGAAAACAATATGATAGTGGTAGATGGTACAAAAATCGGCACTTTCAAATAACGGAGAAAACTGAAACTATCTTCTACTGATACGGTGCATATCAGCAGCAGTTTTTCATAGGTTCTGACCAAGTAGAGCTGTAGCAAAGAACAGTAATCTGGCTCGAATACATTCTCCCAAAATGACTTAAACAGTACTCAGGTTGTTATTGTGGGTCTGCATGGAAGGGTCAGCGCATAGAGAAACTAAAAATAAAGAGAGTTGTCAAACCTGCAGTAAAAGTTGGCACCACGTTTAGACAGTGGCGACATATCTCGCAACTGGCCGAACTAAATACAGTTGGTAAAACCGATTGAGATAAGGCGGGTTTTTCAAATGTGTTACTTTTATATGATTGATATGGTATATATTTTATAAGTGATCGATTTGCCATTCTTGTATTCCGTATGAATGGTTGTATCATATGAAATACAGGAATGGCAAATCGATCACTAATAAAATATATACAGTAATCGATTCGTAGAATCTGTTAGTTCGTTCGTGGTTAAAATAAAGTTTCAAAGTAAATCTTTATTTCATGATATCAAGAACAAAATTAAAGATCTTATAAAACAAGAATAATAAGTTGAACACTATAAAAACACATTTTATTGTATCTAGGACAAGGTACAACTACAGACAAAACAATAATTAAACTCCGAAAAACAACAAAATTAAAAATATTCTTTAGTCTTATCATCAAATCAACCAAAATAAAAACAAATTACATTTACAACAAACCTTCAATAATTTTGTTCATTTATTAGCACAAAGGAGAACGAGTAGGTATACTTAACAAATACTCCAGTTTGATGATAATCTTCGTACTTCCTCAAATGGTGATAGGAAATGGAAACTGATAGACGGAAATAAGTATCAGTTTGTGAAAAAATTTCTGCAACTGATGGATGGAAATAAGTATCAGTTTGTGAAAAGCAGCTTATACTTCACCTTGTGAAAGAATATTTCGAAGAATTTCAGCGTCAACTCGAATAACAAAACATTCCATTTTCATAATTCAAGTCCATAGTATAATTTCTATAATTAATTTTTCGATGACAATTTACAGTAGAATTATTCTGAAATTATTACGTGGTTTGTCATTTTCTGACAAATGTCGAAATTGGAAAGTTATCATGTCAGTCGTCTGTTGATTGCGGGCAGCGCCTCCATGCGCCACTGGCCGTACCAAAAACTTGGTGGTCAAGATCGCCAATGTTTCAAACAGTCTCTTTATTTTTAATTTGTCTATGGGTCAGCGCGTACTAAGCTATCCGTCTGGTGACCGTCAGTGAGTACGCTATAAACCACGGACCTATAATGTTGGTACTATAGGCTAGATACCCCTTCACTTCCTCTCAGAGTTACTCCTCCAGTACCAAACAATGGGGAATACGCATGATTTTAATTTAATTTTTCTCTGCCTCAGTTTGGTCCTCAGAAATTACATTTTGTGAAAATAATTTCTCAAATGCTAATTTTTTTTTGAAATTTTCAAATTTAAGGGTCCCCTCAATTAAAACTAAATTTGACCTCCACTTGAATAACTTCCCCCGAACACTAACGCCGGTTGTGGTTGTTTCAGGAATATTGATAGACAATACTATTTCTTACAATCCAAACATAAATTCAATTCACTTTTAATATGATGTTTCAGTAACATTTGAAAATTCCATGATAATAAAAATATGGGCACAACATATAGACGAAGACAGACAAAATTATAGTTGACAGTTCGAAGCAACTAGCGGTAAAAGTTTGAACTGTATGAAATAACGATGCATACTCCCATCAGGAGCGCTAGGGATACGTTTTTTAATGTGATGAAAATATTGACGTTTTCAATTTCGAACTATTAAAAACATTGAACATTTTTTCAATTTCTAAGTTTGTTGCTGAACTTTCTAGGTAGTAATCTCTATGTGCAAATCGAAATAGTCTAGAAAATGGGCACAGACGTGTTCCCTATTGCTACACGATGCCGTATCTAGCGTAGCATATATGATCTAAGGACTCAAAGGAAGATGTTGGTACTCAAGACGTAAGCCAAGCACAGAACACCCTAGGTGTTCCGTTACATAAGCTATGATGGGGGAAGTCCCGACTTTATCTCTCCTTCTACGGCTACCCATACTCCAGGTATATTAGGGATAATATCGAATAATTCCCATCACGTTGTAGAATTGAAATTCAATAGAATGCTAAAAGAATATAATTTTTCATGTCAAATAACGTAATAAAATTTCAAATTAATTATGACAACTTGAATTATGGAGTTTATTTGGCATTCTGAGTAGTTTTGCAAAAATGAATACAAACAATAAGAAATTATAACATTAACAATTAGAACAGTTTTTTGGATCCGTTATTGTCTTTTGCTTTGCAAGGAATTACTAAATTCTACTTATATCGTACGCTTTATATAACTACTAGATATATTCTGGAGAAAACTGGTTTGGTTAGTTGAAGGTATAGCATAATTTGAATTAATTTCAGACTCGTTAAAACAATGAGTCATATAATTTATACAGCTTTTCAGCGTATTTGCAACATACGTTTCGATATAACCTCCCAGAAAACAACTACTCCCCTGACTATTACCTTGACGGGCATTGAATTATATGGAGAATATCTGTTATTTCGATAACCAATTGAATCAGTATTAATAAAATCAAACATTTTCTATTCAACTATTCTGCTTCATATAATATAGTTGTCGATTTCCAACCTTTCATTTAGTTAATTATATCCTGGCCTGGCAACAGCTTAGTTGCAGGTGAACGTCTGAAGCAGCGAACAGGAATTTCTTTTTAGGTAGTTTAAGATAAGCCACTATTTTAAAATGTATTTTTCCGATGAGCTGGCTTTACCACTTTTCATTTTTATATTTAAGTCTTAGAATAATATGTTTTCCTAAAACATTTTACCTCAATCATAAATACAAATTGTGTGAAGTTTCCCTTAAAAATAATTTAATTTCTTCTCTGTTTTTTAGATTTGCGTTTCGAATTTTTTATGGTTTTGGTTGATATGTCTAATCTTCTGTAAGAAATGCACTTTCAGTCTAGTTTATATTTTTCGCATTGTTTGCATCGCACCAGCTCTATTATTATATGTGCAAAATTGAATAATCTCTCAAAACCAAAAAAATATAGCGCAGCCACTCGAAAAGATAAATTTCACAATGTATCGAATATCTGTGGCAAACGGATTCTCCAGTTTATTTAAATTATTGTAGAACATAAGGAACATTAGAAAATTATACATTATTTAAAAAATATCAACAGTTTCCATTTCGCTCTGCACACCCTAGAAAAAACTTCTCGGATGAAAATTGTTGGGCTTGAAAATTAGATAATTTTTTCCATGTTTGGAACTGAACAAAGACACAATATTGGGACACATTTCGTTCCATTGCATACGTTACACTGGACGGAACACTCAAGTCGTACACATTTTAATATTTTAATGCTATTTCGTTTGAAATCCCTAATTTTCATGTAGTAATATTACACTATCCATTATACATTATTTTTAGCAGATCATATGAGGTGACTTGGAATTTGAACTAAATAGCTTCGTTCGTTTGTTATTCGGCAGCTCATTGACAACATGTTATCTTTCTTTATCTCACTTTACTCATCAGTGTTATTTAAAAATGACTTCTAATTTGGGTAAGTTTTGATTTTCAATTTTGTGTATACCTTGCTAAATGATTTTGTTTTAATCGAATGGATAGGTCTGTGCAATATGACTTTATATAAACAAATAAGAAGAGATAACAAAGTTAAATCATACTAAGATGAGAGAATAGAGGGATTTTCACTTGGAATTATACAGTGCATCACCGAATCCGATTCTCGTAATTTCATTAGCAACACCCACATCACCCTAAAAAGACGGGATTGTCCAAAAATTCAACCTACTTTATTAGTCATGGTAGAATGTTCCAGAATTTTTACATTTCAGATCTATGTCAACTGACACTTAGAAGCAGACAATTGAATCCATGTGATCATTTGTTCTGGAAATCTAGAGGATATCCAGAAAGACCAGACAATTGGGAAGGTAAGATTAGTCAAATTATTTCCAATATTCTGTTATTTTTTTAATGGAAAGAAATATATTATTGATTACCTCACAAAATTGCACAAGTAACCCCTTCACCACACATATATGCGCATTTCGTTAACTAAGTTATCATCAATAGGTTAACTACACTAAATAAATTGTAACATTATATCTTACAATTTATACCTGCTTTTCCTAATTGGGTTATTTTATACTAATTACTGCTCCTCAAGGCGCAAATGGGATCTTGATGGTTCTATGGGGATCAAAGAAAATAGAGTTGAATACATAGGCCCATTATCCTCATTAAGTAAATTTTTATTATTGTTATTGTGGATAACTATACTCTCCAGGCAGTCTAATTTTCTCGTGTCGTTGACCGATTTGATCATTTTCAAATTATGAATGTTAATTTTGTGACAAGATTCTATCATGTGGTCAGCCACACTTGACTTATTCTTCCTTCAGTAAGTAGCATGGGCCAAATTTATTATTTAGTGTAGTTAACCTACTGATGATGATAACTATAGTTATCGAAATGCGCATATAGGTGTGAAGGGGTTACTTGTGCAATTTTAGCCAGTCTTCATTGATTACATCCCCAAAAATTCTCAATATTGGTAAATTTAGTTGAGTGTTTCACTACATTTTCAATACATTTACTATTTGCACCAAGTAAACGTTAATTTCTTAATGAATGAATACTAGTATACCTTGAAAAATAGTAATATTAACCTCAGGAGTTCAGGGCAATTTTGTCATGAAATACATAGAGATTTTTTTTCAGACCTTCTGGAGGAGATGGGATATTATGACAATAATGATGGTATGTTAATTACACGTTTTTGTTTCAACCGTTTCCAATGTGAATCTGATGTGATTTTTTTCCTTTACTATTTCCAATTCTGTAAACTGTCAAGTACCTTACCAAGAAGGGCATGTAATAGTATGAAATTCAAATATACTGGGTGGACCAGGACATAAAAATAACCCTCTTGTTATAAGCCTGAATGGATAAACTGTTTTTTTTTATTTGTTGTATGAATACTAGGTTAAAGATGAGAAACGGCTGTTTTTATCTTATATTAATATATAGAAAATCCATAGTAAAGTAAACAAAAGACATTCACTTCCCTAATAAGTGATTTTCACTAAACTGGGTTTACAAAACAACAATAGCTTTTTCACGTGGAGACAATACTAACTCATAATCACCATGTATCATGTTAAATAATCAATGCTGGTAGTGGTAGGTATATGAAACTAATTAAGAATATTAAAGATTATCCAATAGATCATGTACAGGTAATATCCAAGTGTTTTTGAATAAACTTGAAGGCTTACTGTTCAAACACTCAAAACAAAATTGTGCTCCTTGGCGACTACAACATTGACTTCATGTCAAATTCACAAACACTCTTCAACCTCAAGAGAGTTATACAGTCTTTTGGCCTATCTGAAACAATTTTAGCTATACCAGAGTCACACCAACATCCTCTACCTGCATTGATAATATACTTACAGATTTAAGTGCTAACACTTTTGAGGTAGTATACTTGAACCTTGCCTTTCTGACCATAAAGGTCAATTTTGGACTATGTACGAATGTCCTCATGAGCATAATGCTGCGATCATTAAGATCTCAATGACACAAGCAGTATTGGATCAATTCAAATCGATTCTCTCCCAAGTAAATTGGGGTTTTCTGGATCCCAGTGACGATGATATTAACGTTAAATGTGACTTTTTCATTAATACTCTATTTTCCGAAGAAGACATCGCGAACTAAGAGCTTTTTTAAATTGAACTGGTACAATAACTGAGGAAATTGAAGCATATAAACTAATGAATAAAAGATATAAGTCTGAATTGTCAAGGCAAAAAAAAGGCATATGATGAATACATTGTCAGTTCTCCTAATCTATCACGAGCGTGCTGGAATATAATAAATTCCGAGAAAATAAATCACATCCGACAATACCTAAAAGAATTTTCTGAAAACGACTTTAATGTATTTTTCTGCACAATAGCTGAGGAAACCATCAAATCTCTTCCGAAGGCGCACTCTCATAGCACATATAATTTCAGAAGTTTTCCCTCTCCTGTCAACTCTTTCTTTTTGGAACCTGTGTGTTCTCAAGAAGTATTTGCTGCGATTCATAGACTGAGCTCCTCTAGCTCTCGTGATATCTATGATTTAAACAGCTATTTGATTAAGGCAGTTGCAGAACTGATTGTTCCACCTCTGACCAACTTGATAAATCTCATTTTTATCAAAGGCGTCTTCCCGGATGCACTCAAAATCTCTAAAGTAATAGCATTATTCAAAAAGGGAGACAAATCCTCTATGGACAACTATCGTCCAATCAGCATTATTTCCGTTATCGCCAAAATCATTGAATATATTCCGCAAAAATAAACCACGACCCTAGCTGTTTTCTAAATTGTGACTGATATAGTAGAGGGTCTTGATCAAAACAGACATACCTCACTGACACAATGTGACTTAACAAAGGCTTTCGATTGTATATCGCACGATATACTAATTGATAAACTAAGCCATTATGGAATAAGAAGCATCACCTTAGACCTGCTTCGATATTACCTTTCAATCAGATTTCAATGCGTAGAGCTGAACAATGTAAAGTCCGGCTACAAAAAAATTGATCATGGGGTACCACAGGGCTCAGTCCTCGGACCTTTATTGTTTATCGTTTACATTAACGACTTGTGCCAATACATTGCACCTACAAAATGTGTTTTATTTGCTGATGATACAACACTTATTTGCTCTGGACAATCGTATACTAACCTTATTAATAATAATAATATTTATTTCACTTGTTAAACAGTATGAAAGCATTACAAGAAACATTTACATACAGTAACAAGGAAGACGTCTGTGTATAAATAAAAAATTGATATAAAACAACAGAACATGACAGATACTAATCAGGACATATAAAGGTAATTAACAATTATTTATCGAGAGAAGTTATTAAAACTCGTCAACGGTGTAGCAATTTCTTTCTATGAGATATTTTTTTAATTGTCTTTTGAATATGGAGATATTCATTGAGAGTCCTTAATAGAAACATCTAGCTTGTTATATAGTTTGGGTCCGAGGTACAGGTGACTCTTCTGATAGAGAGAGATTCGGTGGGGGTTCGGTATCAGCAAACCTCTAGCTCTAGTCGCATATGGATGGTCTTGTTTGGTTTGCCATACATTTTTCTCTATTCTTATAAACGTAGAGACACATCTCATATGGATGGATGGATATTCTCCAGACCCTCTGATTCGCACGATTATAACACAAGATCGGCTGATTTACTGTCTATTCCACGACATAGATTAGCTGTCAGCTGCAAAAATTCTTTGAACCTCAATCTCTATAACATCTTTGATAACTCTGTCAAAATATTGGAATTCAAAAGATTCAAAATTATAATGAAAAAATGTCTGCTCAGCCATTGTTTCTATGATATTGTAACGAACCTAGGCCGGACCTGTCGCCTCATTCGTTGCCATCGACAACGATGATGTCATCCCCGGAGATATTCGAGAACAATCAGCAGGTCGCCGCTTGATAACAACGGTCAATATTTAGAAACAACTGAAATGCTGTCTTAACTGCCAAATTGAAAGATCGGGATCGGATAAATAGGCAGCCTTCAAGATGGCTAAAGCAGTTTGGAGTCCTAAGTCTCAGCAGCCATAGCATCGGGCAATAACATTGATTTGTTAGTAATATAAAAGTGTTCTAAATTTAAGTGTGAAATAAATTAGTAAAACCAAGTTAAGTTTATCTTATCGTACAATTGATAGATAGCTCTATATTAGCTATCAGCCAGATCATTGTGAATTTAAATGTTTACCTCTCATTAATTTTTTTTGGTTGTTATACTGTCGATTTTTCAGCTATAATTGTATATGTACACTTGTAGTTTTTAAATATTATCTTTTATACTTTCAACTGTTAATATTGAGCTTAAAGCTATATTGTTTTGTGACATGGTCAAATGAATTACTCTCTACTCTCTCTCTCTCTCTAATTAATAGGACTGAGACTAAATAGAACGGAGATTATATCCATTACCTTTTTAATCTTCAGTAAAACAAATTCAACAAATGAGAATTATTTAAGTTGATCTGGTCATTAAGCAAATATTGTGACTTTTTGCATTTATTAATTCCATTCCATTCTTTTCTATATGTAATATTTCAAAATCGTTAAAACAATGTTTTTCAGTCAAGAGGTGAGTAGCAAAAGTTGAATTTGTTTTTCCATTGACGAAACAGTTCCTATATGTTCTGATAATCGTTTTTTAAATGTTCTGCCTGTTTGGCCTATGTAAAAACTTGCACAAGAGCAATAAGTTAGTTTATTTACTCCGGATTTATATCCCATATTCAAATCTTTATTCCTTATTCATGTATCATACTGTTATATGCGGCTAATTTATGTTGGTAGATGTGTTGAGGTGATTGCATCTGACAAAGACAATTACGTACAGAAGAACAGATTTCTTGAATTCAGATATCTTTGTAAAACTCATCATTTTACCAACAAGAACTAAAAGAAATACTGAAATCAATTCATTCTATAGTCTGGATGAAAAAAAGATATTTAGACACACTATTATGAATCCACAAGCGCCCAAACTTTATTCACTAATTAAACTCCATAAACAAAATCATCATATTCGTCTTGTTGTATCTTTCATAACAGCACTGTCAGGGAAATTTTCTGAAAAACGAATCGACTTGATCAGGAGATATTATAATAATAATAATCGCTTGTATTGATAGAAAATGGTGAACAAGTAGGAACAATTGATCAATACTTGACTATCAAAAGGTAGAGTTAGCTCTAGTTCGAGCTCAGTAATGAGTTGAACAAGTGCTTTCTTCCACTCAACCTGCAATTGTAATTTCCTTCCAAAATTTAGTTTGAAAAATAGTTCTAGTTGATAAAATGAAGAATATAGGACCACTGCAAACTTTTATATCCTTTGATGTTCAAAATGTATTCCGAGTATTCCACCATAAACTATCACATTCTTAGATAATCTTTTGGTTAGGAATAATGTCAATCCGATTATCAAACAATAAGAGATATTAGATTTGCTTACAGTGTGTTTAACTCAAAATTATTTTCAATTTAACAAGTTTCTTATCTTCTCTTAATGGTCTGATAAAGGACTAATAATGGATATTCCCTTGAGTCCTTTATTAGCCGAAATATTTATGGACAACTTGTAGGAACAAATTCACAATAATCCTTTAAAAATTTCTTCATTGGTACAGGTATGTGGACGACATTTTAGTGAGCTTTGTGGAAATGTTTTTCGACTTTATCGATGCAATATGGAAAAAATAATCAAATATTGAATGAATAATTGAATATGGGAAAAATTATTGAATATGAAATAAAACTGAGAAATCAGAAGTATCTGGAGTGAATAAATTAACTTGTGGCTCTTGTGCAATTTTTTATATAGTCCAAACAGGCAGAACATTTAGAAAACAATTATCAGAACACAAGAACAGTTTCGTCAATGGAAAAACAAATTCAACTTTTGCTATTTTACCTCTTGTTCACATTGTTAACGATTTTGAAATATTACATATAGAAAAGAAAGGTTATAAACTCGACCTTCTAGAAAGTTTACAAATTAATATATGCAAAGTCACAATAGTTTCCTAATGACCAGATCAACTTGAATAACTCTCCTTTGTTGAATGTATTTGACGGATAAAACAGGTACAGGATATAATCTCCATTCTATTTGTCTCAGTTCTATTGATTACCTATCGGATAATCCCTAATATCCTCAATTAGATTCATATACGTACTACTATATGCCTTGATTATTTAACATGATACATTGTGATTGTTGAGTTAGTATTATACCCACTTGAAGAAGCTATAATATAGCGAAACACGTGTGTTGGGGTTTCGTAAACCCAGTTTAGTGAAGTGAGTGTCTTTATTTTACTATAACAAAAATAGACAGAACTTGATCACTACTTTCTTCCCAAATTGTTTATCAAAATTAATCTTATCATTATTTTTAAACATTACCATAGCAATGAAAAAATTTCCAGGATTGGTTAGCCTAGATTATATTTATTACACTGAGGATTTTCAACAGTTGAGAATTTTAAGATTAATGATATAAGCTTACAACCTCAGAGTTCTGAGCAGTGCCGGATTTATACTCACTTATGCCGAAGGCTAATTCTTACGATGCCGCCGCCAATTAGTGTTAATTTTCAGTTTTAAAGTACTCATTTATTTTATTACTATTATTATATATTATTAGCTTTACTTGTATGTTTGTTTGTAACCGACTCCTTTGGGCGCGATTTTGACCCACTTCCAGACGTCCGAATGATTTTAAATTTGGCAGGTGTACATAATTCCGCTGACAATGCATTAAGACATTTTTGTGTGAAAAAAAACAAAATGGCGGCTCCAATATGGCGTACGAGTTTTGTGATTATGGTCCGATTCGCTTCAAAATTGGTATCTGAGGGTTTTTGTGGTCGGAGATTATGATTCTTTTGTCAAAATTGAAAAATTCAAGATGGCGACTTCAAAATGGTGGACCAGTTTTGTGATTATGGTCTGATTCTATTCAAAATTGGTATGCGGGGGTTTTTGGGGCGAATATTATGATTCTTTTGTGAAAATTAAAAAATTCAAGATGGTGGCCGAGTTTTGTGTTGGGATTCTATTCAAAATTGAAGGATTTAAGATGGCGGCTCCAAAATGGCCGCGAGTTTTGTGATTATGGTCCGATTCTATTCAATATTGGAGAATAATAGTTAAAAAAAATTAATAATAATAATAATAGTTTGAAAAACTAAAAACACGCGTTAATAGAAAACTAAACTGAAAAGTTGAAAATAAATAATAGTATAAAAAAACTAAAAAACACGCTTTTATAGAAAACCAGACTAAAAAAATAGAAAATAAGAAAAAAATGTATTTTATTTTAAAAAAAGTGTGGGGTGTATGGTATCAATAATTATATAGTACATTACACACCTAGGGCAGTGAAGTAAGAAATGTCTCGGATCACAGGTAATTGTTGGCCGAGGCGATACCATGCACCATGCTTTTTTTTAAATAAAATACATTTTTTTCTTATTTTTGCATAACATATCACATAAAATAATTACATATAAAGAAAAAAATATTTACTTCACAAACTTGAATACACAAATATACTTTTTTTTTGTATAAATATTTTCTGGATTCTTAAAAATTCAGCTCTAATACAAGACACTGTTGATATTCAAAACCGATAGGCTATTCAAAGTATCCTCTACCATCGAATTCTTAAGGTAATTTTTTGCTCTTTTTAAAGTTGAGAATGATCTTTCACCACTGGCATTACTAATCATCAGGGATAGGAACATTCTCAGAGCTACTTCTACGTTGCAAAAAGTATCTTTTATTTTATATTTGTGCAAAAGCGCCATTAATGAATGCGGCTTTTTTTTGTTCTTCTTCTTCAAAGAAAAGTATGTACCGCAGCCGCCTGTATTGATGCGTCCAAGGCACCGCCTCCGCTCGAGATCAAAGTTAATATAATTTTCACAAAACAGTGTCCTTTTGATGCAGCGGTCGCGATTTGCGCGTTTGCTTGGAGATTGCTGCTTGTTTTTTCTTTGCCCTTTGCCATCTCTTAAAGTTTACCGCCCCTCGCTAAATCCGGCACTAGTTCTGAGCATAAGCTTTTTTTTATTGGGTCTATCCTTCTTTTGGAAAAATTGTTTTCGATACTTTGAAGATGAGGCAGAGTATGATGAAGATGAAGAAGAGTATGATGAAGAAGAGTATGATGAAGAAGAATATGATGAAGAAGAAGAATATGATGAAGAAGATGAGTATGATGAAGATGGGTATGATGAAGATGAAGAGTATGATGAGGAATATGAAGAACACACAATAAGAAGCAACATTAATAATCCCAATAATGATGCTTACTGGCAGAATCGAGGTTTTCAAGAACGTCCAGACAATTGGAGAGGTATTTTCCATTTCACTTGTATTGAAACTATGCAATTTGTGCTACAACAGACAGGAGCATACATAATACATGCAAGCATCACAGTAAACTTTTTATCGTGACATTTATATTATGCTATTGTAGCAATTGCGGACTAATATTATTATTATTTGTGTCGATTCTAACAAAAAACGGTATATAATTGTTAGAAGATTAACGAGTTACAATCAATGTTTTGTTAGATAGAGTAGGCCTGAAATGAGAAAGTCTCTACACAATTCTGTTTCTAAGATTTTTGTAATATTGATTAATTTTTATTCACGCGAGAAGCATTCAAAAGACTAAAATTTAAGTTGAAAAGGAAAACATTCCTAATTGAATATTGAATAAAAAGATTTTTATGTAAATTGAAAAATCCACGATAAAAATGAAGTTATTTTTTGTGAATGTCTAACAGAAAACAACTACTTCCCTGGCTGAAGCCACGCTGGACATTGAACTACATCTGATAGATATTCTGAAAAGACCCTAACTCAGAAGAAAAAATCTGTAATTGAAAATTTGCATTTTTATTCAGATAGTTGTTTGATTTTCTATTCGTCATCGGATTTTATGAACATCCTGTTCATATTTGCAAACAAATCACTAAAACTTAAATAATTTTGTGTTTTCCATCACTTGCGCTATGTTTGCTCCTGTCCTGTAGGCACCAAGTTCGAAACACTCAGTATGTACTGGACTTTTTTTCAGATTTATATTAGCTACATTAGCTACTATACAGCTGATGGGAGTGTCAGTTGTGGATTTGCACATAATGACAATCTGAATGATTCATATTTTTATATTTGTACTAAATAAAGGGGTGAAATATAAGTGTTGGATTTTATTTATTATTATAGTAAATAGCTGATGCAGAACTTAATGCTAATTTTTCCTGTTAATTTATTGGTGTTCGAAGATTATTTCAGAAAAAAGGGAATTGAGTATTGTTCAAAGTAAGCTTGAGAGTATTTTTTAAAACATTACTGTAATACAAAATGTTCACCCTCAGAGACGTTTCAATGTTTTTTTGGAACAAATGAATTTCCGAAACACTTCAAGTATATGCCTAAAATATCTCCATTTACATTTCTGTTGGTTTGTAGTGAACAAAATGCAAACCCATTTCAAACGTCGATAAGAATCCCAAAATAAATTGCACATGAATATTTTTATTTAGGAGAATTCAGTAGTGAATATTAGGAGAAATAGAAGAAAAATCTTTCACATGAGGATACATTATTCATACCAATTCCCATTGAATGAGTGAAAATCTTCAAATAAATTATTATCATAGTCATTGCAGCAATAGCAATCATTATCGACATATTCATCAACAAATTCATCGAATACTGGGTCATGAAACCGACTATCAGGATCTTCGTAATTATCATAATCAAATTCTTCATCCGCCAAATCTTCAAGTACATCTTCTCTTAGAAGCTCTTCATTAGTAGTATCAGAATTATTTTCAATGCAGTTATAGAAGTAATCATCCTCATTGAATTGGTCTTCCGAAGCATCATGATAATATGGACAAAAGAAGTAATGAGCACTGTCGTTCATGTTTTCATATGGAATCCAACAGTCATAATCATTACAGCAATCATAACAATTTTGGTAACATGTAAAATTCATGTTATTGTGTCTGAATCTAGAAAACAATTATTAAAGGAATGAACAGCAATAAGAACATTGACAATCAGCAACTGTGCAATGGATCAAATTTACATGGAGGTGCAATACCATTTTCAAGGTAAGTCTATTCTGCAAAATATCCTCTTTTTATCTTTGGTCTATAATTTGACTAGCTATTTTCTGAGGAATCTGGCATATTCAGTATACAACATATAGGTTACAGACCTTACATACGTTTATCAATCTAATATCCTTGTGCAATTTTTTTTCTGTTCCACTTTTTTACAATTATTATGGTTTTGTAGAGGTTATATCACTTCAAAATCGAACATTTCAAGGTTGAATGAAAGTTTTAAGGGACAACCTCAAACTTGTCACATGACATCAGTCACAGATTCATTCTGTTTCTTTTGAATCTAAAGAACTCATTCATTTTCTGTCACTGAAATATCTGTATAAAATTATGTATATGCACATTGCATTTTATGGGAAGTTTACGAATTCTAAGGGAATTATTGGATTTACTCAATTATATGCGAAACATTATTTCATTGTATTTTTTTGAGGAAATTGAGGGGTAGGAACTCATAATTTTCCTCAAATGATAAACAGATAATGGATTCAGTTGTTTCTTAGGGGTTGGGTTCGTAAATGAAAAATTGGTTATTCTTCCTAGTGGATATTCATTTATTATAGTCAGACTTTTCGTCCTTGAACAGTCTTCTTCAGGGTTCTTTACTACATTTTGTTTTGGACAGCAAAAGTTACATGGGGCCAACGATTTAGATATTTTAAAATCTTAATAACTTACCTAAGTCAATTAAAGCTAGAGCATCATTTTGAATTACTTGGAAGTTTAGGGAATTTTTCCATCAAACCTATCAATGCAAAAACTGCGTCAACAACCCTTAATAATCATAAAAATAATAGTTTAAAAAAACTAAAAAACTCGCTTTTATAAAAAACCAAACTAAAGAAATAGAAAATAAATTTTAATAAATTAGAATTAAGAATAGTGTGAAACAAATTAATAAATATAAATGAATAATAATGTAAATACAAAAAAAATCTTTTTATTTAAGAAAAGTGTGGGGTGCTTTTAAAAATTCAGATTAAGCACCCCACGCTTTTTTTAAAATACAATAATTTTTTTTCTTATTTACATTATTATTAATTTATGTAAAATTTACACTATTCTTAATTCAAATTTATTAAAATTTATTTTATATTTTTTTAGTTTGGTTTTCTATAAAAGCGTGTTTTAGTTTTTAAACTATATTATTATTTTAGTTCGGTTTTTTATAAAAGCGTGTTTTTTTGTTTTTTAAACTATTATTTATTTTATAATTTTTTTGTTTGGTTTTATTTATAAAAGCGTGTTTTTTATTTTTTCAAACTATTATTTGTTCTAATCTACTATTAATTCCGTGATTACTATTAGTAACTGTAATTATTTTCCAAATCATTAATGTGTACAGCTGTATTAATAGTCAAATCTCGATTTTAGAAGTCATTCAAAGATTTTAACGTTGTCAATATATTCAGTGAGCCGCCATCTTGAATTTTTTTATTTTCATGAAAGAATCATAATATTCGACTCCAAAAACCCCCACAACCAATTTTGAATAGAATCTGACCATAATCACAAACTGTCACCATTTTGGAGCCGCCATCTTGAATTTTTCAATTTTCAAAAGAATCATAATATTCGACTCCAAAAACCCCCACAACCAATTTTGAATAGAATCTGACCATAATCACAAAACTCGTCCACCATTTTGAAGCCGCCATCTTGAATTTTTCAATTTTCACGAAAGAATCATAATATCCGACTCCAAAAACCCCCACATACCAATTTTGAATAGAATCGGACCATAATCACAAAACTGGTCCACCATTTTGGAGCCGCCATCTTGAATTTTTCAATTTTCATGAAAGAATCATAATTTTCGACTCCAAAAACCCCCACATACCAATTTTGAATAGAATCGGACCATAATCACAGAACTCGTTCACCATTTTGGAGCCGCCATCTTGAATTTTTCAATTTTGACAAAAGAATCATAATCTCCGACCACGAAAACTTCCAGATACCAATTTTGAAGCGAATCGGACTTAATCACAAAACTGGTCCACCATATTGGAGCCGCCATTTTGTTTTTTTTTTCACACAAAAATTTCTTAATGCATTGTCACCGGAATTATGGACACCTGCCAAATTTCAAATCATTCGGACGTCTGGAAGTGGGTGAAAATCAAGTCCAAAGGAGTCGGTTACAAACAAACATACAAGTGAAGCTAATATAAAGCGTGTAAAAAGCCACAAACCACGATTTCAAGTATGCGGAAACAAAAATTTTAGCCACCTTATATATATATATATATATATAACAAAAAAAAAGGAATCTCTCAACGTGATTCATATTAAAAAAAACATCATAAATAATAGAACAGACGTCACCAATTTGAATCAAATTTATTACAACCGCATTTAAACATTCAGAAAATTCCCTCCATGAAAGTTAATATATGCCTTCTCAACCTACCTACTCCTTCAAGAGAACAGAGGATCCGAGTGTGGACGTGCAGTATTTATCCTAGGTTAATTCAATGGAGTGGAACTATGGGCAGGGCTTGGTTTGGCGGGAAAATAGAGGTTTCCAAGTAGTCTGTATCTATCATTGAGGCAGTTCGGGCGCCTTTCAATCTCAAGTGCTTCACGAATTACTCGCTTACAGCGTTCTCTCAGAGGCAATGGTCCTGGCACAGTTTATAGCTAAAGAAGCAGTTAGCTCACTTGGCGCCGGCACTTTGATCTTTATGTTCCCGTTTGTACACTGCGCAACTCTGATTTTTATCCCTCGCGCATACCGCGTGTTACTGTGTTATTAATATTGACATTTTCCGGATACTTCGAAGAGCGATAATCACGTACAGTCATCTGCGCATCCTGAATTCTTTCCCTGGAGTGGATGTTACCTTGGAACATGCATTTGGGCCAAGTGAGCTAACTGCTTCTTTAGCTATAAACTGTGGTCCTGGTGTGATCGAAATCCATTCTGAGGCCTGTCTCTTGAAAAGTGCCGAAGAAGGGTCTAGTGTCGGACAGCAAGTTGATGTTCGAAAATTCGGCTGGTGACTCGCCTGTTAGTTTGTCCTATTCGTCTTTGGGCATTATATTATCTCAACACTTTCAATAAGTATTTTTTTTTCAATTACCCTGTAGATTTATTGAGGATTATAATGTAAAAAATCACCACTAAAAATATTGAATAAGAGCTTTGCCTCAAATTTCCTTTTTATTTGTCAATTTTTGAGTTAAGTAGTAAATTTGCTATGATATTTTGAATATTTTTCCAATAGCATCATAATTCGTCATATCTGGAAAGAATTCAATATAGGGTGTTATATACAAATGTCCTTCTCATTTCCAGATAATTTTGAAATGTCTTAGAGAACTTGACTTCAGTAGAATCATTTTATATCCAGCAATGTTATGAAAAGCAATAAAAAATTTGTCACATTTGACTTGATGTGAAGCGAGTAAAAATTACGAACCATTCCAGTTGAGCTGCTGCTGTAACTGAATTGTCCAGGAGTAGTATTGGTGAACAAAAATTAGTAAAAATTACAGGACACAGCAATCCGTCTTCATTAAAACCGTACCTTCAGTTGGACCAAGAACACCTTACTAAAATCATAAACTACCACTCACTACAACTACTACTTTGGTTTAGAAATTCGGTTAGAATAAGTTTTCAAAAAAATAAATATTCACCGATTTTCTCAATCTCAATTTTGACTTTCTCGTTAAGCTCCTAATATCATTACACATAAAGATAACTCCTTACAAAAATATCTTTAATATAAAATATCCGCAAATAATCGCATCAAAATACAATAAATATAAAACGATAATTAAAAATATTTACAAGTACTTATTCTAATGGTCACCTAGATTTATCATTATCCCTCAACATATCTAGAACGTAACGCATTCTCTCCAAATCTTCGGTTTTCCAGCCAAAATCTCCACCTCCAAGTAACTGACAGTGTTTCAGGATATTCTGAATTTTTTCATCCAAATGGGCGGATTTCAGAATGATCTTTGCCTTTTGGCTGTTAGCAGAAAGTGCCCATAAAATGGCCACAACGGTGTTTTTCTCTTCCTTAGACCCATTTGAAAGTTTACTTTGCAAAATGTTCAAGAAATCCCCTGAAAAAAAAAAGTAAGAATATAAATGTTAAGGAATAATAATAAAAATGCATTTTCTTCGCATAAGCCAAAAATCAATATTTTACATAAAGATAATTTATTTGTTTTTTAAACAGATCGAAAAAGTGACCATTTCTGAGGAGCTTGTGGGTGGCCTAAATAAAGAATCTAGTATAGAATGTTTATCTTAGAGTCAGTCATCCCTAGTTGACACTAATTCTCAAAGTTATATTAATTTATGATTATGTCCGAAACAATTTGTTTTATTCGCAAGAAATGTCATGTAAATAACTCCAAATAGTTTAAATAAAAGCTTGTAAAAAGGTCTTTCTTAGAGATTCATTAGATAACAGAAAAATATTTAGAATAATAATATTAGACGAGTTGAGAGTTGTTTGTTGTAAGCACGGAATCATTGTTATCTTTTTCCTGGCAAATGAAGAAATTCTGTGGCTTGAGAGGAAAATTGTTATAAATCTATTACATAGAAATTAGTTCGCAAAGGAAATGGACTATATTGGCCATCCTCACCTGTCCTGATATAGTGTAAATGTTAACCCCAGAAATTTCGAAGGATAGTTGGTCATATAGTTTTCAATAGTTAGTTATGTTTTAGTTCTCATGGTAGCATGTCTCGAAAGGCATTGTTTATATTTGTCAGACAGGCTTTGCCGACCAGAATGTTTTATAGTTTATCTAATCTCTGATGGTTCAATTAAGTATTTTACAATTTTAGATTTTGATTGGTTTAATTAGAATTGAAGGCCAGAATACCAAATGATTTTTATTTCTTCTTGTCGCCTATTTTTTTACACGCTTTATATTAGCTTCACTTGTATGTTTGTTTGTAACCGACTCCTCTGGACTTGATTTTCACCCACTTCCAGACGTCCGAATGATTTGAAATTTGGCAGGTGTACATAATTCCGATGACAATGCATTAAGAAATTTTTGTGTGAAAAAAAAACAATAATGGCGGCTCCAATATGGCGGACGAGTTTTGTGATTATGGTCTGATTCGATTCAAAATTGGTATGTGGGGGTTTTTGGGGTCCAATATTATGATTCTTTTGTAAAAACTGAAAAATTCAAGATGGCGGCTCCAAAATGGTGGACGAGTTTTATGATTATGGTCCGATTCTATTCAAAATTGGTATGTGGGGGTTTTTGGGGTCCAATATTATGATTCTTATGTAAAAATTGAAAAATTCTAGATGGCGGCTCTAAAATGGCGGACGAGTTTTGTGATTATGGTCCAATTCTATTCAAAATTGGTATGTGGGGGTCGGAGATTATGATTATTTTGTCAAAATTGAAGGATTCAAGAGGCCTCCAAAATGGGCGGACGAGTTTTGGGATTATGGTCAGAGTCTATTCAAAATTGGAGAATAATAGTTAAAAAAATTAAATAATAATAATAGTTTGAAAAACAAAAAAATACGCTTTAATAGAAAACAAAACTAAAAAGTTGAAAATAAATAATAGTTTAAAAACTAAAGAACACGCTTTAATAGAAAAAACTAAACTAAAAAGTAAAAAATAATTTTAAATGAGTTTGAAATAAGAATACAGTGATTAACAACAAATTTATTTCATCGTAAAAAAGCGTGGGGTGCTTGATGTCAATTGTTGTTAATATTTCATGGACAGATATTGGTAAAAGTAGAATCATTATGGAAATATCTTAAAACAATTTATTTTTTTAATTCTTATTTCAAATAATTTAAAATTATTTTCTACTTTTTAGTTTAGTTTTCTATTAAAGCGTGTTCTTTAGTTTTTAAACTATTATTTATTATTTAGCTAAGTTAGGGACATAAGGCACAGAATATCCTCATTATTCCAAATTAGAGGTTGATAATAAATTTTCCTCTTTTGGTAAGCTTAAACTTTTGTTTTTTTCTGATTGAATGAGAGAGAATAATGGGAAGAAAACTGAAATTATTGAGTGGAAAGTTACCCTTGAACACAATCTTAAATATTAGGAAAGTCTGTTCAGCGAGTGCTCGAAGATTTCAGGTTCGTGAAGTCATTGAGACGTCGCCGTCTCAGAGATCTACAGAGATAGCCAACTCTGATTAGTAAATGTCAACATTTTTGGATGATCTCTGGACAAATCATATAAACTTCCGCCCCGGCACTATAGCCACAGCCCGCGGCACTATAGCCACAGCCCAGAAAAGTTTCACCAGAAAAATATCTTTAGAAACCAATTGTTATGTATTATGAAACAATTGTTATATGGTAAAATTCATTCTGGGAATTTATATTTCGACTTGTAAAATAAAAAATTTATATTTCAAAACATTTTACCACTCACGACAGGAATATTACAAAATATATATTATGGAAGGGATATTACACACCGACAAAAGAATACAGAGATGTTGTAAAACTATAAAATAACCCATTATAGCTAAATTTGGTGACAATTGCCTTTTACATCTCTATATAAGCTTTGACAGAATTCAATTAGTTCAGTATACCTTTTCTAGAGTTTCGTAGAACAGACATGCTGATAGACGGATACACATATAAGTAATGTTTGATTAGTAAATTTATGATCTCATAGGTTATAATGATGATGTAGGTGATTCATAATAATGGTATCATAGTAATAAGAGAACTGCCAAAGAGTTTATATGTGTTTAAAAGTTGAATTGGTCGTTCGTGGTAATACTATAATAGTAATCGTTAGAATAGAGAGAGAGAGAGAATATACTTTATTGTCTAAGAAAGGAACATTCTTATTTACGAAGTTTCTTAAAATATAATTTATAGCACTTAAAAAAACAACAAAATATCATCATGGATCATTTATTGGTATAATCATTTAAACCATTTTGATTTTGTGTAACAGTTGGTTGAATGAATTGTGGATTACGATTTTTTTATGGTAATCTGAAGAATCAAGACTACTTGAAGTGTTTCAGGGTAGGATTTTCATCATTGATGTAGATGCCTCTTGTGTGCTGATGGCATCATTTTTGTGAGGGATAAAAAAAAATTGCTCTTGTCATAATGGTTTTTGTTTTGTAGTATCAAAATAATAATTACATACGAATTTAAAATAAGTTTTATATAATTCATTAATGAAAATCGCTAACACTTATTTTTATATATCTTTGCAATATGTGTGGGAAAAACTTTTTTAATGTATAATGATGGATTTGTTTAAATGAAAATGCAAGATATTTCGAAATACCATTCTTTCAAAGTTAATATTTTTTCAAGAGAGCTGTTTATTCATTTCTAAAGAAAAAAAAACATGTTTATAATTTTGAAAAAACAAAAAAAATCAAAAAATTTTTTTTTGAATCGACGCGGCCAATACTTGATGAAAATCCCTATTCAAGTAAACAAAAGGCCCTTCAATAAATGATTTTCAATGAACGAGGTTTACAGGACCATGACATGTGTTTTGCTACACAATAACTTCTTCAATAGAGATAATACTGAGTAGTATTATCTCCAAAAAGCTATTGTATAGCGAAACACGTATCAAGGTAAAAATTATTTAGTGAAGTTTCTTTTGTTTACATAAAAAGGTACTACTATGTCATAATCAAATTTGTATTACCTATATTTATCGTTGAAGTTTATTTAATCATATTATTGTATACATTGATGTGGCCAATTGTATGATTGTTCCTTTTTTACACGCTTTATATTACACTTTATTTTACACGCTTTATATTAGCTTGTTTGTTTGTAACCGACTCCTTTGGGTGCGATTTTCACCCACTTCCAGACGTCCGAATGATTTGAAATTTGGCAGGTGTACATAATTCCGGTGACAATGCATTAAGAAATTTGTGTGTGAAAAAAAAACAAAATGGCGGCTCCAATATGGCGTACGAGTTTTGTGATTATGGTCCGATTCGCTTCAAAATTGGTATGTATCTGAGGGTTTTGGAGATTATGATTCTTTTGTCAAAATTGAAAGATTCAAGATGGCGGCCCCAAAATTGGCGAGTTTTGTGATTATGGTCTGATTCTATTCAAAATTGGTATGTGGGGGTTATTTGGGGTCGGAGATTATGATTATTTTCTCAAAATTGAAAAATTCAAGATGGCGGCTCCAAAATGGCCGCGAGTTTTGTGATTATGGTCTGATTCTATTCAATATTGGTATGTGGGGGTTTTTTGGGTCGGAGATTATGATTATTTTCTCAAAATTGAAGGATTCAAGATGGCGGCTCCAAAATGGCCGCGAGTTTTGTGATTATGGTCCGATTCTATTCAATATTGGAAAATAAAAAATTTAATAATAATAATAATAGTGTGAAAAACTAAAAACACGCGTTAATAGAAAACTAAACTAAAAAGTTGAATATAAATAATATTTTTAAAAAACTAAAAAACACGCTTTTATAGAAAACCAGACTAAAAAAATAAAAAATAAGAAAAACATTTATTTTATTAAAAAAAAGCGTGGGGTGCATGGTATCATTAATTATATAGTACACTACACACCTAGGGCAGTGAAGTAAGAAATGTCTCAGATCACAGGTAATTGTTGGCCGAGGCGATACCATGCACCCCACGCTTTTTTTTAAATAAAATAAAAATTTTTCTTATTTTCTATTTTTTTAGTCTGGTTTTCTATAAAAGCGTGTTTTTTTAGTTTTTTCAAACTATTATTTATTAATCCTAATATTTCATTGCATACACCAAAAAGAAATCAAGGAGATCTTTAGAATGTTTCATGAGATGTTTTTTAAGTTTAAAATTTAAAATATTGTTATCTATGAAAGTACATAGCTTCAAGATAGATAGATACATATTTGTAGTTTTTCTTGACATTAATTAAATTAAAGCAGCAGGTACTTTCACCAGATCATAAAAAAACATTTACCACTTATCTGTCAATATGTATTATGGGCTCAAAAGTCCGAATTTCAGAACATAAATCAAACAGTCTCCCAGTACAATATTTTTATAACAACAAATAAAAAGATCATACCTGAACCCAATAGCCTAGCTTTGTTCGGCTGATAGAATGATATATTTCTCAACACTGACATCGCCATTTGCCGATTCTGAGCCCTAGAACTGGTTGTTAATGTCATTATAAGTTCCAGCACCTCTGCGATTTTCGCCACAGATGTTTGTCCTTCAGGGTGCGTCGTGAAGGTTTGCAAAAACTCTAACCAAATGAGTTCTATGCTCTCCCAAGGTTTCTGGCGTTTCGTTATTGCGGGATGTAAGCGGGATAAGCTTTGAAACAGATTACCCTGAAACAAACATCTTTATGAACTTAACGTGTATAAAGAGTTGTCTCTATAGAGATTTTATTTCAAGTGGAAGTTTGAACTGAGATATAGTTATTCCCGCTGCCTCTTTCACTTGTGCCGTTATCAAAGATTTTGATCTTAAATTGTTTCTTTGAGCCCGGATTCATAAAAAATTGCACCTAATTGTTATAATTATTAGTGTATACTCTAATATCTTTATTTTGACTTCCCATATTATTGATTTCACCCCCACCGAAACAGATAACAATATCCTCATATTTGAGAACACATTTTTACACAGTGAAATTAACTGAATAACTTTTAAATAGACAATTGCACAGCGAGGTTTAATTAATACCTCGTGTAGTAGTTAGTTGTTTCTTGAATACTGTAAATTTTTAATTTCAGATTTGTCAATTTTCAGAACTTGTCCCCATTTTTTATTGTTTAATTATCTACATTTTTGAAATACTTTTAAAATTGTATTATTATGACACATCTTACCTTTGATAACAAAACTCTGCATTCTAAAGAATGACAGGCATTTTGCAGAATGTGGAAAGCAGTTTGCAAAGCACCCAAGTCATGAGTTCGACTTATTTGGTCCATCTGCTTGTTGATAAGAGTAATTAAGGCCGTTAAGAGCGACATACTACCCGCTGACTTCCTAGGACCAGACCCAGCAACGGGGCTTGTGAGTGGTAATGTCTGACAAGCTAAAAGTTGATACAGCAGAATAATTACAAATCTTTTTTATTGAACTAGATCAACATAGATTTAAAAAATAAGGAAAATCATCAATGAAACCTAAAATAATCATTTCTGGACTTATGAAAGCTCAGAAAACCATACTAATTTAATTATTTCCAAAATACAGTGTCACTCTCTAGCAGGCCAGGGAAGTACTTTTAATCAACCAGAAAAATGTAACTGCAGAGCAGTGTATAAAGGACCGAGGCACATAGCTCGAAATCACAAAGATAATCAAAATGGAACACATATTACTATTAGTAAAACAGGGGATTTTGAAGAAAGACATCAAAGTAATCCCAGTTTTTTGTTTTGTTCGAAATTCATTATGCACCTACCTACCTACCTCTTTTGGATGCTTTATTCTCTTCCACAAATGAATGAAATATAATAAATTTCAATTATAATTAGCCAAAGTTTTATTCTTATAAGTGTGTGCCAGTTTTTTATTATTACTGCTAATCATTAAGTGAAACTTATTATCACAAAGTTAAAACAGGAATATAAATATTACCAGAGTAAAAGCTGTTTTCAATAATGATAAAAAGATAACAAAAATAGTTTTGGGCTTACACAATATACAGTTATAGGCATATGTCAATGTTTTTTCCTGAAATTTGCGAAAGTCGATACATGATATATTGATAGGTTATTTGGACTTTCCAAGTTTCTATATTAAGAGCAATATGAAGTCTTCTTTACTGAACATTATTAGATAAATCATCTAGATAACAAAAAGAAAATTGTTCTCCTTTTTCAGAATGTATGCTTTGATACCATTAATCACAATTTTATTTCATTATTTCATTAAAAATGAAAGATGTCTTAGTCCTCAAGACAGCTGACTACAATAACCTATACAATAGGTGTATTTTGGTCGAATATCCATAAAAAAACAACTACTTCCCTGGCTAATGCCTTTGCAAATGTTTGTTGCGAAATGGATCAATATAATCACTTCACTCTGGCTGATTACCTGTAGACCGGTTTCAGAGTATTTGCCCCTCATCAGTACAGGAAGGCCAAGCAGACAATGATTAATGTCAGTGATACCTGATTGAAACAATTAATATCAGTCCATTTCAAAGTATTTGCATGGAGATCGAATTAGCAGCATGGAGCTAACGCCATCTCAACTCAAATATTGCAACTAAAACATTACCAACTTTGATCATCCTAAATCTCAGGATAGAAATATCTGCAATACAGAAATCTGTAACATTCTTGATAGCCAGCCATAATTTCATTAAAAATGAAAAATGTCTTATTTAGTTTAAACATTATTTATATGATAGAAAACAATATTATGAAATAGATTGGTGAACTAAATATACGAGGAGTACCTCAAGGATCAAACTTGGGACCATCATTATTTCTTATCTATATAAAGTAAATTTCTAAATAAAATGTGTAGGGGCAAATCATTTGCTGATGATATATGTAACTTCAATATAAATACATTGGCTAGAAACCCTGTATAGAGATTAGGAGACATTGGTTAGCACCAAGGGAGTATTATTTAGGCCAATAAACAGACCAATATTCATATACTAAATAACTTCAATCTATTAATCAACAAAAAATTCGAACTTAATTCACAGCCATAGTACTCGAACTTGTAAGAATCTACTACTATTGCAATTAAATCAAATTTTGGCCACAAATCAATATATTATGATACTGTATTCCATCATCTCTGAAGAAAATGCCTTTCAACAAATAAAAAATGGTCTGGAATTCCTCTATAGGGAAATCCCAAAAAAATCGTTAAATATAAATTCAATTGATTAATAGGTGAAAAATTCTGAATATTTTCAATCATTAAATTTATTTTTACGTTTATCTGTATTTAGGTTTATTTTACAAGCTTTTATTTAGTTTCACCTGTCCCAATGTCTGTTGGTAATCAAATCTTGCAAGTTAAATTTGACCCACTTCTAGTTGCCCGATTAACGTGAAATCTGGCAGGTGTTCATAGTTCCCGTGACAATGCATTATGGAATTTTTGTTAGAGAAAAAAACAAAATGGCGGCTCCAAGATGACCGACGATCTCTGTGATTATGGTCCGATTCTGTTCAAAATTCAAGATGGCGAAGAGTTTTGTAATTATGGTTCGATTCTATTCAAAATTGGTGTGTGGGGGTTTTCGGGGTTGAAGACTTAAGTAGAGCTTTACTGGACTTTATAAAAAATTGTAAGGATTCAGTTGTGAAGGATCACGATAACATATAGGAGGACGTGAAAGTGTAATAATGGAGTCTGAATAAAATAGGGACTCTAGTAACCCTCGGCAAGAGCTGCAGATCGCAGAAAAGAGCACGACTACAAGAGACATCGACAACTTTAGTGAGGACAATCAAGAAGCGATCTCCTCTGATAATCATAATTTTTTATACCCCCGATTATCTCAGTTGGTATTGGACACTTAACAAAGAAAGAAAACACTCTAAACGAAAACTCAAATATTTCAAACAACATTGCTCATTCTGATAATTATATGAATATTAACAAAAAAATGGAGAATCTTGCTATGTCATTAGTATTATTAAATATACAATCTTTAAGAAACATGACCTTTATATATTCTTAGAAGAGCTTGATTTTTCAAGTCTTATACTACTGAACGAACATTGTTCGAATCATGAACCAATTTTCATTCCTAATTATACGATTTTATCAAAATATAGCAGAATAATATCTTCTAATGGAGGAAGAACTATGATATTAGCAAATAACTCTGTTATAGAAGAAATGAAGTTTGAAAACTTTGACAAGTTGAAGCATTACCTACAAGAAAAAATATTTGAGTTTTCTATAGTGTACTCAAAGAAGCTCAACACCTATATATTATGTATTTACCGGTCACCACTGTCAGAGGTAAATATGTTTCTTGCTCAACTAGATTCCTTACTAAACGAGCTACCTATTAAGTCAAAAATTATACTAACTGGAGACTTCAACATAAATTATGCAGATTAAGAATATATTACTTCACAATCCTTGATTAATTTACTTGAATCTTTTGACCTTAAAATGCATGTTGACTCTCACCAAGGCATGTCTACTATTGACTATGTATGTAGCAACCTAGATGTTAACTTTATTAATTGCTCTGTAATCTCACCAGGTTTGTCTGATCATGAGGCTATACAGTTCACCATGAAACTTGATCAAATTAATAAATGTAAGAAAGTTAGGTACGGAAGAATCTACAGTGCTGCAAACTATAATAGGTTCTACCAAAACTGCCTCCTAACCAACTGGAATCATATTCTGGAAATGAATGATTCATTTTTTGCACTTTATAACCATCTTGTAGGTACTTTCAATGAATCATTTCCTTATCAAAAGATAAAAGCAAAACAAGAAAACCAGTGGCTAACCAAAGGCATAAAAATATCCTCACGAAACCTACACTCACTTAATTATATAAAAAAAATTACCAACATTGAATCATTTCATATCTATGTGAGGAAATATAGAAACATCTATATGTGTCATTGTCAATAAGATGACTCTTTGGACAATAAAGCATATATTATTATTATTATAAGATTACGATTTTTTTGTCGAAATTCATAAAATCAAAATGGCGGCTCCAAGATGGCGGAAGATCTCTGTGATTATGGTCCAATTCTTCAAAATTGGGATATCGGGGTCGGAGATTATGAATTTATTGTCAAAATTTATAAATTCAAAATGGCGGCTCCAAGATGGTGGACACAAGTTTTGTGATAATAGACCGTTTCTTTTCAAAATTGGTATGTCGGGGTTTTTGGGGTCCAAGATCATGAATTTAATCGAAAATTATTGATTTTTTGTCAGAATTCATGAATTGAAGAAGGCAGCTCCAGGATGGCGGACGAGTTAATCTTTAGATGGTCTCGTCATTGAAGAACTAGATAGCTCAGAACTTACAGGAAGAAGGCCTCATAATGACGATGCATTAACAAAAATGCATAGATTAAGGCGTACTTACTAAAAAGCAAAAAATAAAATAATTAAAAAAAACTTGTTAAAGACAAGCTTTTATTCAAATGCGCTAAAAATTTAAAAATAATTGCTTTGGATGTACGACGTAGGTTATTCCGTGAGTTATAGATTCAAAAGCTTGTCGCGCAAAGTTTTCAGTTCGAATACAAAAGTGACAAGTTTTTCAATCTATAACTCACGGAATAACCTACGTTGCACATCCAAAACAATTATTTTTTACTTTTTAGTGCATTTGAATATTTTTTATTTTTTAAATAATTTTATTATATATCTGAAATGAGGGATCACACTACAAACAAGCGTACTATCTATGCACAAGATTCCCTGAACAGTAAGAGATGGATAGTTGCTTAAAGCACAGCAAGTATTTCAACACCCAGTACGAAATTCGATCTACTTCTTCCAGTTACAGAGACATAAAAGAAAATAAAAAACCTTCTTTCCCAGATCTGCTGAATAATTTTAGTGAACTCACCAAAACTGCACTCAGTTGTATAAACACAAATCATCTTCAATACATCGACCAAATAAATATTTTGCACCAGAAACCATACCCACAATTTGTGGATTACATCTGCCAAATTCAAAGTGGCTGCTTCTAATTTCACGGCCTCATCGTTCACCATAAAATTCGTCAGCAACCCAATCAAATCGTCGATATCCTTTAGGAGAGGACACACCCTCTTCTTGTCGGCAACTCTCCTCAGACAATCGACCGATTCCAGACTCAGCCGAATATGATAATCCTTCAATTGCTTGACTGCTGAAAGAACTAAACCCTTTTCTAGCGCGTGTCTTTTGGCTTCTTTGGAGATACACAAAAGTCCTGACAAAGCTCCGATCACAATGGATTTTTTTTTAAAGAAACTATTCTCGCTCGCTTTCAGATCGCATATGTCATAAAGGTAGAGCAGTATTTTACATATTTCAGCCCCTGATATCAAAGCATTGCTACTGTCTTCGATGATGCTAACTTCAACATCTTCGCTTATTACCTCGGGTTTGTTCGGAAATACTTTCCCAAAATACGCTTCCTCAAGTAGGCTCATCTTATATTTATCAAATTCTTTCCGAGAATTTCGTTGTTTTTGTTTCAACTGTCCAACCGCTTCTTTGCTATCAGACATGACTACGGTTCTTGAAGTTCTCACTGAGTCTAGCAAACTTTGCAGGGTAGATTCATTCAAAGGATAATCGGGAGTTGCATCCTTTTGAAACGTTCGGTAGGTCTCAATTCGTAGAAGACACGTCAGAGAATTTAATGCTGATGTCTGGAGGTCTAGAAACGAAAAACGGTTAATCTTAGGCCATGAAGTTAAAGTCATGTATAATTCTCACCATGTGATCCTAGACAACTTATAGATTCACACAATGTTTCGAAAAAAGGTTCGTTGCCCATTTCTAGAAGGGTGGAGGAAAAAATTGACATCACTTCGATGGATCTGTTGGATAAACACCCTTTGGTTTCTTCGCTGAATTCTATCAGAGTTGAGATCAAATTGAAAATTCCCGCCCAAAGGTTATTCCTCAGATAAATCAGCTGGGAAAGATGATCATCTTGAAAGAATATTAGAAAATTGACTATTTTTCTTGAAACGTTTTAGTTCAATCAACTTCAATATCATCATTGTGACAAAAGCAAGGGAAAAATAAAAGCAGATTCTTCCAAAAATCAGATCAGTGTTCAGGACCATGGAAGATTTCCCAAATAAATTGGGGAAATTTTCCATTTTCCATGCACAATAGAGTAAATGGATAGCCAAACATTTTCCTCAAATCCACATACTCTTCATCATTTTTTTCAATACCTGATCTGTCTAAATCTGATCACCCATTAGAGCTCAAGAGGAAATAGAGAAATGTGGATCCATATGCACATAATTGCTAAAAAAAATATCCTTTTTGTGGTTTAATTACATGAATTTTTTATTATTTATAGTAATCTTTTGGTCAATGAACTTCCTGTGACACTTTTGTTATTTTATTCATGATTAAATTTTCCAATTCAAATTATAAATGATTCTTTATGCTCATTAACTTCATGACCATTGTAAAAGCAAAATAATGGAAGATACAAAATCAGATACTGATAAAAATATTATAACAATGGTGGTTGAATATTTTTTTCATATCAGTAATCAGTAGAGGAATAATGATTGTAATTTTGATACAATGAATATAAATAATGTCCCATTTTCAATTCAGTTTAAATGTTTCAAACATGACGGTGATAAAGTTCTGTTCAGTGTTTCTTGTAGCTAGTGTAAGTTTTTGAAAACATCGAATGGATATAATTACAGAAACTTCAACATAGAATGTTCGATATTTTTTTCAATTTCAAAATAAAAACAGATTAATATCATTTGAGTTATTTAATTCATAGTCCATTGAATTCAATACAAAAAAGTTCTTGGTTAAATAACGGTAAAATTGCATATTTCAAACCTCAATAATATAACATTGAAAAGTTGAATTCAGAGTTATATGTAGAGAAAAAAACTATTTTGTATAACATATAATTTGAATAGTCCAAAAAATTGTATTATCAAACGTTTTTTTAACACGTTAGCCGCCATGAGACAAGTATGGCGTGTCTCACGCACCCCATTATTACAAGTAATATTAGCTGAAAAAGCGACTTGGCACAACAGGGGGACATTTTTTTTTCAACATTGTGGCGGCTAACGTGTTAATATCTAACCATTATCATTCATTATAAATAAAAAGGAACCTATATTTTTCATCAGAATAACAAATATCTACACCATTTTTTTTTTGAATTGTTAATTCTATATAATCTTTATCTTACCACACCACCAAGCGTTTATTGTGATTCTACATCATCAATAATATGAAAATTTCTGAGAAACAACCTTTCATAGACGGTATATGATTTTTTGAAAAAACCTATGAAAGTTGAATACTTCAATGGGAAGTTAACTTATAAAGTCCACTTTTTTTATTTTCACTCTGGATAAATAAACCAATTATAGAATGTCTTCACAATATAAACAAGTGACAACTCCTCTTAACTGCTGGTTATTTTTTCTGGCAGAGGTTTACACTAGATGAAAAAGATAATAAAAATATAATAAAAAAATAATACTTGAAATAGCTTTGATTTGATAATATGAAATAGATTCTTTGGTAAAATATCCCAGATAAACGAACCCCCATTGTATAGGGTTTGTTCCAATGACAAAAATAAAAACAAAAAGATTGTAGTATCTCTATATACATATATTATCTCTATCTGCTTGATTCCCAATCACGTTCGTGAAATAGAAAATTTTGAGGATACGTAGTAAATTTTATTGGTGTAAAATGTTTATTGATATTTCTTCATAATGTACGAGGATTTGAAAACATTTAAAGTCAGTTTATGAGGAAGTCTGAATATTGAATCCATAATAAATAATAATTGTATTATCTGTAGATAATTTAGGATGTCTTTTCAAATTCAAGAGATATAGAATTAATGTAAATAAAAAAGAACAGGTCCCAAAAGAGATCCCTGAAGTACACCGCAACTAACTTTTCTTAATGTTTTCAATATAAACAGATTGTTAGCGATTATTTCACAAAAATTCAAACCAATGATGTATCTTATCCCTGATACCAATACATACATTTAAAGACAACTACCTGTATTTTCTCATATTTGAATGTTTTGTAGGTAGTTAGACTTCAACAATATTCAATTCCATCATATTTTGCGTAAGGTGTAACAAAAAACAAAAACCAGTTTTTTAATTATGAGTATCTGATTTTGAAGACATCTCTTGAAACTCTATTTAGAGACATGATATAATCTAATTGAGTTGTCATTTCTATATAAATGAAATTTTATGGTTACCAATATTTTCAGCTGGTCCATGCTAGTTCCATCCATGTCGATAAAATGGAAATGTGTGATCCCACAGCAGATTATCCCGTGAAATGGATGATGAAATTAAAAGATGAAAATGGAAGGCAAATTGTAGAAGAGGGGAGTCTCATCTCTAGAGTGGATTTGGATAACAATGTTTTGGTAAGCTTTCCGATGTATGATTACAATTACAAATGATACATGATATTTTCAGTTATTATTATATTTTCCCTTCTCTTTATTTCAAAAACTGTCCAAAAGTATTTTTTCAATTGGTCTTTTGGGGGGTGTTCCAAACGAATGTTTGACCTTCCAGAAACTTGGATAATTTGACAAAAATGTTGGTCATTGAAAATAATGTTAAAAAATTCTTCGAAAGTTGCATTTGCGAGACACAAAATATGCAACCAAAACGACCAAGTCTATTAAAGAAACAATCCGCAATAGTGAAATTGGAAGTGCTAATCACATATTTGTCAACTGCATTTAGTGAAATAACAATAGACTAGTATTGGGTTACTATAAGTATTAGGTTTGTTTTTCCGTAAATAATTTGAGCACTATATTAAAAATGAAAAAAGTATATTGAAAATTTTAAACATAATACTAATACAATGTTTAAGTGAATTATCCTATTAATAAAAATATATTCCATTTGGTTCTGCATAGAGTATTCATTTTCTAGAATATTTTGATTGTCTGCTGTATTTGATATTTAAATTGTCCTCTTCAGCAATAAAATAATTCAAATATTTGTTATATTTTCTGTTTAAACCTAATATAACAACTCTTGGTTTCCTTTGTTTGGTCATCTTTATGTTAAAATTTATTTCAATGTATTTTTAGCTAGATCGAAGAGCCTTTCTGTTGCTTTCACGACAATATTTCCATTTGTTGTTTTGTATGAACTTTATAGGTGCTTTTATATTCCTGGGATTTATTTTGTTCTTATGATTTTATTTGTTATATCTGAAGGTTGTTTAACTAGGGTTTTATGATGATTCCTTGTTGATTCGATTTTTCTTCCAATTACATTTTTTCAATATTCATTAGGATTTAGAATTTTGTTGTAAATCTCAATTTTAATCTGCATATTTTTCAAAACTAAAGGTGTATGATATGTGGAAGATAAGTCAAGTTTGCAATCTTTGCAGAGCCTCGTGATGAGTTCTTCCAAAGGAGTAATTTGTTCAAATTGAATTGTTGAAATATTTATTTATTTATTCAGGATCTCAGGTACATAGTTTACTTTTCTTATTTTCATTAATAGTTTGTTATATTACCTAACTATACGAAATTTTATCAGCACAATGTGTGTGCTGATTATTAACTTTATATAATGAAACAATGCCTTACCTAATTATATTAAAATCAAAGACAGTTATGCATCATTCAACTAAATAATAGTTTAAAAAAACTAAAAAACACGCTTTTATAGAAAACCAGACTAAAACAATAAAAAATAAGAAAAAAATGTATTTTATTAAAAAAAAAAGCGTGGAGTGCATGGTATCGCCTCGGCCAACAATTACCTGTGATCCGAGACATTTCTTACTTTACTGCCCTAGGTGTGTAATGTACTATATAATTATTATTACCATGCACCCCACGGTTTTTTTCTTATTTTATATTTTTTTTAGTCTGGTTTTCTATAAAAGCGTGTTTTTTAGTTTTTTTAAACTATTATTTATTTTCAACTTTTTAGTTTAGTTTTCTATTAACCCGTGTTTTTAGTTTTTCAAACTATTATTATTATTATTAATTTTTTTTTCTATTTTTCTCCAATATTGAATAGAATCGGACCATAATCACAAAACTCGCGGCCATTTTGGAGCCGCCATCTTGAATCCTTCAATTTTGACAAAATAATCATAATATCCGACCCCAAAAACCCCCACATACCAATTTTGAGTAGAATCAGACCATAATCACAAAACTCGTCCACCATTTTGGAGCCGCCATCTTGAATTTTTCAATTTTGACAAAAGAATCATAATCTCCGACTACGAAAACCCTCAGATACCAATTTTGAAGCGAATCGGACCATGATCACAAAACTCGTACGCCATATTGGAGCCGCCATTTTTTCTTCACACAAAAATTTCTTAATGCATTGTCACCGGAATTATGTACACCTGCCAAATTTCAAATCATTCGGACGTCTAGAAGTGGGTCAAAATCGCGCCCAAAGGAGTCGGTTACAAACAAACAAACATACAAGTGAAGCTAATATAAAGCGTGTAAAAAGAACTGATCTCTTACCTAAAAAACTATATGTAATTTTGTATATGTACCTGTTTAAGATACTTGTGTATTATACTTGAAGAATTTTTTTTTATATTTTTATATTTATAATTATATTGTCGTTAATTGTAAAATTTGATATAGATATACTTACTACTTGTTTACTTCTTACTGTTATGTTCCATCACCAGCAAGCACTATTGCTGATTTGGCATAATTCTTTTGTGATATATAATATGCTTTGTCAATGTAAATTCTAAGCAGACAATAAAGCATTTTGAAAAAACAAAAAATTAGATACTTTTAAGTTATACCTTATAAATATACATAATAATAATACAATAATACTTGCAAACAATGTACAAGTAATGTACCTCACAAAAACAATAATAATTTCATTTAAGCTAAGGTTTACAATATATTGGTTCTCAATTATCCAGTCATGTATTTGTTTTTACACGCTTTATATTAGCTTCACTTGTATGTTTGTTTGTAACCGACTCCTTTGGGCGCGATTTTGACCCACTACCAGACGTCCGAATGATTTGAAATTTGGCAGGTGTACATAATTCCGGTGACAATGCATCAAGAAATTTTTGTGTGTGAAAAAAAACAAAATGGCGTACGAGTTTTGTGATTATGGTCCGATTCGCTTCAAAATTGGTATCTGAGGGTTTTTGTGGTCGGAAATTATGATTCTTTTGTCAAAATTGAAAAATTCAAGATGGCGGCTCCAAAATGGTGGACGGGTTTTGTGATTATGGTCTGATTCTATTCAAAATTGGTATGAGGGGGTTCTTGGGGTCGAATATTATGATTCTTTTGTAAAAATTGAAAAATTCGAGATGGCCGCTTTAAAATGGCGGCCGAGTTTTATGATTATGGTCTGATTCTATTCAAAATTGGTATGTGGGGGTTTTTGGGGTCGGAGATTATGATTATTTTGTCAAAATTGAAGGATTCAAGATGGCGGCTGCAAAATGGCCGCGAGTTTTGTGATTATGGTTCGATTCTATTCAATATTGGAGAATAATATTTAAAAAAATTTAATAATAATAATAATAGTTTGAAAAACTAAAAACACGCGTTAATAGAAAACTAAACTCAAAAGTTGAAAATAAATAAGTTTAAAAAAACTAAAAAACACGCTTTTATAGATAACCAGACTAAAAAAATAGAAAATAAGAAAAAATGTATTTTATTTAAAAAAAAGCGTGGGGTGCATGGTATCTTATATAGTACATTACACACCTAGGGCAGTAAAGTAAGAAATGTCTCAGATCGCAGGTAATTGTTGGCCGAGGCGATACCATGCACCTCACGCTTTTTTTTAAATAAAATACATTTTTTTCTTATTTTTTTTTTTTACTATTTTATATGGTTGTTGGGTAGTGCATTATATACTCTAGGACCAATGAAACTAATATGTCTCTTAGCTGATACATGTCTCACAGTACTTAAGCTGTTTATTGCACTTCTGGTATACAATTTATGCCCCATTTTAATTTTGTAGCCTTGGTTGGTAAACATAAACCTTATAATATTTTTGACATAAAGTTGGTGAAAATTAGGTAGTTTGCTTTCGTAAAAAAGTAGATTGCTAGAGTATGTTTCATTTTTAAACTTCATTACCTTAATGATGTATTTTTGAGCTACATTAAGACTTGACATATTAGTTTTGTATGCACTCCCCCACACAATGATGCCATAATTTAATATTGATTCTACCAAGGAATAGTAAACAATTTTACATACATTATAAGTTAGAATATTTCTCAGTTCATAAAACTTGTAAATTACCTTTCTTATCTTTGTTGTAGTATATTCTTGTAGTATATTCTATATATTCGCAATCAATGTGAAATGATCTCATACATCTAACTTCACTAGGCGTCGTTTCAACGTTTTTTCTTTTTCTTAGGGAACATTAAAAGTTTATACACTGGTAGATAATGAATGGAACCATTTAATTAGCAAGGAAGATCCCATATGTTCTATAAAAGAGCAATATATGGGAGAAGTAGCTACACAGCTAGAAAAAGCCGCTGGAGTTACACAAACCTGCCCCTATTCCAAGGTGAGTAATGAATTTGTTTAGTTTAGAATACTTTGCTGCAATAATGGAACGAGATTGGCTGCCTTTGGGTCAAAACAATATCGGCCTTTAAATGTATTTTTTTTTTATAAAATATAAAATTCACCACCTTATATTTTGGATAAGAAGCTGCATGGCATTGATAAAAAACTACATAACTTAAAACTATTGTAAACCATTTTGCACGAAAGTTTGATTCTTTTTTTACAAAAAAAAAGTCTTCATATAGTATAAATATTAATTTATAATTTCCTTGTGAATATCTGTTATACATGTTTTTTTCCTAATTTTCAGGGCACATATAAAATTTCCAATTACCCCATAGACTGGTCAAAATTGAAATACCAAGATTTTCCCGAAGGCAAAATCAAAATAATAGGTGAATTCAACAATGCGAAGACTAAGGAATTCCTGGGATGTGTGGAAACCATAATAACTTGGAAACCATAATGATAAGATTATAATTTCAATGTTTGTATAAGTGTACAAGTTTATATCAATAAAAGTGTATTTTGAAGTCTTCCATTTTCTACTTCCTTCCGAACAACTAATAACCTACAACTATCAAATATTTTGCAATATTCACTTCCCTTTTTACCACCTGTAACCAAAATTATGAGGGAACATTCATCGATAAAAAAGCAATTCATGTTTTTCAATCACAAGATAACCAACAAACATAATTTTATAAAGGGTACTTACGATAAATCTTAGGGTTCAACAGAGAAAACATAACATTCAAACAATCCTTGGTATGCAGAATGGTTCCAAGACAAACCGAATTAACACTGGCCACTCGAATCAAAATATAACAGATGACAGTATTCATTTCCAAAATGTCACAGTAAAATGACAATTCTCTTGTATTCTCAATGCTCATAGACGGATTAAACAAAATTCTGAAAGTAGAAATATTCAAGTTTGAGTATTTATCTTGGTGGCATTAATTTGATTGTCGCAAATGTTTGTTTCAAAGGATTCGTTCATTTCAACTTAGGTTCTGTTTTATTTATATACTAAAAAGTACTAAATTATAATCAAAAAACTGAAACGCTGCCAAACTAACTTCTGGAATGTTATTCAGTATATTTTACAACCTACGTGAAGTTAATGTTCCATAAAATTATTGAAATCACTTTTCCCTATTTATATATATATATAAGCTTTCAGAAATGTTTATTTCCATCATCAGGAAAATTACAATAGATGAAAAAACCAATAGTAATACATATTCAAGTGCGAAACATTATGCTACTTACAACTTTGTTGAGGTTGGTTTCAATGATGTTAAACATAATCATCCAACATGGTGATACAAAAGAAAAAACCTAGTTCAAGGAATAAAACGACGTTCAAAGTTAATAAAAATATATTAACATTGTTTAAAATTATATAAATATAAATGTGTACTCTATGTGGGGTAACAAGTGAAACTGATAGGTTAGGAATAATTCCCGCAATTATATTTAAGCCAACGACAGCTGATGCGTGTCACTTGGAAATTATTATAGTGGTGCCAACTGTTAGATTAGTACCAACTGATGTTACCAGGTGGCGGTAATGTTAACAAGAACTATTATCAAAAGTGACAACAATGCGACATCAAATAATAGTTCTTGTTGATATTACCGCCACCTGGTAACATCAGTTGGTACTAATCTAACAGTTGGCAACACTGTAATAATTTCCAAGTGACATCCATTAGGTGTCGTTGGCTTCAATATAAAAGCGGGAATTATTCACATTTATATAATTTTAATGTTTGTATTAACTTTGAACTTCGTTTTATTCCTTGATCTACGTTTTTTTCTTTTGTATCATTATGTTATATGAATATGTTTAACATCATTGAAACCAACCTCAACAAAGTTGTAAGTAACATAATGTTTCGCACTTGAATATGTATTACTATTGGTTTTTTCATCAATTGTAGTTAAAAAAACTTTTTTTTTGTCAAATTCGTCCAAATTTTAGAAACCTCGAAGTTTTGGTAGGTAATTTTTTTTTTCTGGCTTATTAAGGACTTGCCGTGAAAATTTCAAAGGAAAATTATATAATGAATTAAACCAAAACAACAGTGTGATTTTTATAAATAATGATTTCTATGAATATTTTTAAAAATATTCAAAATATAATAATAAGTGAACAATAAAGGATAAAATAAAATTATATCGATTCCATAAAACTTTATGACGAAGTTTTACTTGGAAAAATGTATTGTCCCATAAAATTGTTATCTAAAATGAAAGCGGAATTTGTATTTAAATTTTTAAACGAATAACTTTTCTGTTTGTTTCCATGAATGTTATTTGTGAAATGTAGAGAAATTGAAAATAGGAAAAGTTAAGACTGTGAAAAGCTGAGAAGTCGGATTTTTTCTGAACAAAGTCTCAATCTCACCTGAACAATAACTTCACAAGGCCCTGTTCCTGCATCTTCAGACATACATTCTCAGGATCCAAATTCAACAAATTCAACAGAAAATTTCCTACAGATGTTACTAAACCTGGTGTTGTTGATATAGTGGAACTTTCAGTACCATTGCTCTCAGAACTCCAAGAAATTTCAGAAACAGATAAAAACTTGTTGAACTGATTTTCTGAAAAAAACATATATATCATATAAACAAACTGAAAGTAATACTGAGTTTGACTTACTCTGTAGGCACTTAATTTTGTCTGTGATGTTCAAAGTGAACAAATTATTGAGCAGACTTTCCAAACCGCTGTAAAAATCATACTCCCCTGTGAGATTCAGCAGGGCCATCGAATAGCTCTGAAATCATAAGAAAAATATTGATATATGCATTCATAATAATAACTATATTCGCAATGAATATAAAAAATAGGATGGAAGTGAATAAATTAGTTTGGCAAAAAGTGCAAAGCTCTGGTTTTGCAAAAAACAAAGCATAAAATTATTGATGAAAATGCCGTTAAAAATACAAAACTACAAAACAATATAGTTCAATAATATAAATAAATTAATTCAAATAAATGACATATATAATAAAAATTAATATCTAAAAACACTAGTATGTACAAAATTTATTTCATACGGTTCAGCAGTGTTAATTAGGTCAGGAAAATTTATTTCAAAAATTCTAAAAACAAATTAAATAATTGTTTTTTTTCAAAAAACAAACTGTTTCTACAAGGAAATTATAAATAATTATCAACCACAAAAAATGAATGGAAAGGAATTGTTAAATCTAATAAGAATTCTACAAATACAATATTTTAAAAATGTAATAATTTTATATTGCCTTTTCTGATTTCATCATTTCTTTAAAATAAAGTAAAAAATAAATAATAGAAAAATTACAAGTGATAAGTGAGAAATGACGTGATATCTCGGAAAACCAACAATCTAGCGTATTCTAGCTGCTTCCGTTAGATTATTCGTGTCAAATTATCCCTTATTTCACATGATTAAAATAATTTCAGGTCCAAGTGAGAAAAGTTGTAATTTAAGTGAATCATTTTTGTTTTGTCAGAGCGGAACCAAATATTGGATTGAAGGATATTTCTAGACGACTAAAACGATGGTTCCATTAATTTCTCGCCGAGACATCTGGAAATTGAAAAAATTATTAATAAAAAACCTTTCTAAAGAAAAGCTTTTATTCAAATGCCCTAAAAAGTAATTGCTTTGGATGTGTGACGTACGTTATTTCATGAGTTACAGATTCAAAAGCTTGTGGCTTTTGTATTTGAACTGAAAACTTTGTGCGACAAGCTTTTGAATCTGTAACTCAAAGAAATAACCTATGTCACACATCCAAAGCAATAATTTTTTACTTTTTAGGGCCTTCGAACAAAAGCTTGTCTTTAAAAAGGTTTTTTATTAATTATTTTATTTTGTGCTTTTTAGTTAGTACACCTCAATCTATGCATTTTGTTGAAGCATCGTTATTAAGGCCTTTTTCCTTTAAGTATTGAGCTATCTAGTACTTCAATGAGGAGACCATCTAAAGATTAACTCGTCCGCCATCCTGAAGCTGCCATCTTCAATGTATGAATTTTGACAAAAAATCAATAATCCTCAACTAAATTCGTAATTTCCGATCCCAAAAACAACCCCGACATACCAATTTTGAATAGAAACAGTCCAAAATCACAAAACTTGTCCACCATCTGGAAGCCGTCATCTTCAATTTATGAATTTTGACAATAAATTCATAATCTCCGACCCCGAAAACCCCCACATACCAATTTTGAATAGCATCGGATCATAATCACAGATATCGTCCGCCATCTTGGAGCCGTCATTTTGATTTTACGAATTTTGACAAAAAATTCATGATCTTCGACCCCGAAAACAATCACATACCAATATTGAATCGAATCTGACCATAAACACAAATCTCGTCCGCCATCTTGGAGCCGCCATTTTGTTTTTTCTCTAACACAATTTTTATACATGACGTGATGTCTCGAAAAACCGACAATCTAGCGTTTTCTAGCTGCTTCCATTAGATTATTCGTGTCAAATTATCCCTTATTATCCACTCATTGTTAATTAATTCTCAAAATCTTTCCTTCCATAAAGTTTAACGGGAAATTTATTGTTATTATCATTACTATAACATATGACTTATATTTTTCAAATGAGTGGGTGATTTATTATAAATCATTGCAACATTTAAGTAGAATGCATGTTTTCAATTTCTGATTAGGCTTTACTAGGATGTAGCACCTGAAAATAAAACAATTTTTTTTATTTTACCTTTTTGAGTGTATGCATACTGGTTCCGACAGACCTCTCACTGCACAAAGGTGCACAATGGGCCGCTAAATTGGCGAGTAATTGGGCCGCATTCTCCCTGACTATGCTAGCTTCATTTTCATCAACAAGAACAGAGAATCCCAAATCCCAAATTGACGCATCATCAGTTTTGATAGCTGAAATATCAGATTTTCAGATGGAGCACAGAAATCCTTCCAGAAAGTACTGCCCATAGACAAATTAAAAATAAAGAGACTGTTTGAAACATTGGCGATCTTGACCACCGAATTTTTGGTACGGCCAGTCGCGCATGGAGGCGCTGCCCGCAATCAACAGACGAATGATGAAATGATAATTTTCCAATTTCGACGTTTGTCAGAAAATGACAAACCACGTAATAATTTCAGAATAATTCTACTGTTATTGTCATCGAAAAATTAATGATAGAAATTATACTATGGACTTGAATTCGGAATCCAACATCGAAAATAGACGGTTTTGTTATTCGAGTTGACGCTGAAATTCCTGGAAATAGTCTTTTACAAGGTCGAATATAAGCTGCTTTTCACAAACTGATACTTATTTCCATCCATCAGTTTTGTTATTCGAGTTGACGCTGAAATTCCTGGAAATAGTCTTTTACAAGGTAAAATATAAGCTGCTTTTTACAAACTGATACTTATTTCCATCCATCAGTTGCAGAATTTTTTCACAAACTGGTACTTATTTCCATCCAAAAGTTTCAATTTCCTATCACCATTTGAGGAAGTACGAAGTACATGGTCTACTTAATGATTATCATCAAACTGGAGTATTTGTTATACCCATTCGTTCTCCTTTGTGCTAATAAATTAACAAAATTATTGAAGGTATGTTGTAAATATAATTTGTTTTCATTTAGTTGATTTCATGATAAGACTGAAGAATATTTTTAATATTGCTGTTTTTCAGAGTTTTATTATTGTTTTGTCTGTAGTTGTACCTTGTCCTAGATAAAATAAAATGTGTTGAACTTATTATTCTTATTTTATAAGAACTTTTATTTTGTTCTTGATATCATGAAACAAAGATTTATTTTGAAACTTTATTTCAACCACGAACTAACAGTCTACGAATCGATTACTGTATATATTTTATTAGTGATCGATTTGCCATCCCTGTATTTCATATGATACAACCATTCATATGAAATACAGGAATAGCAAATCGATCACTTATGAAATATATACCATATCAACCATATAAAAGTAATACATTTAAAAAACCCGCCTGTACTAACTTAGTTCGGCCAGTTGCGAGATATATCGCCACTGTCTAAACGTGGTGCCAACTTTTTCTGCAGGTTTGACAACTCTCTTTATTTTTAGTTTCTCTATGGTACTGCCATTCCACAAACGAAGTAAGAGTTGAGAAATTAAACTTTGACTAGGACAATGAACTCAAAAAAATTTGTGGACTTTTATCGTTGGATCTCAGAAAAGCATTTGATACAGTAGATCATAAAATTCTATTAAATATAATGTATCATATGGGTATTAGGTATATGATGTAATTAATTGGTTTAGAAATTATTTGTCCAATAGAAAACAGCCTGTACATGTGGGAGAAATAACTGGTTTAGATGAAACTGTATTATGTGGTGTTCCACAAGGATCTGTCCTTGGGCCAGTTCTTTTTCTCATTTATATAAATTCGTTGGGTAGTTTGGAATTGAATGGAAAAATAAAGTTTTTTGCTGATGATACTATAGTGGATGTAATTTACAAGATATCAAAATTAGTATGATGAATGTCATAAGCTAACATTAAATTATGAAAAATCATTTTTTATGTTTATAGTCAGGAAGAATACATCTATTGATTTGAAAGATCATATCAAATTAAATAATGAAAATATCAAATACCACTACAATTAAATTTCTTGGGCTCATCGTAGATAAAAATATATCATGGTCAAAACATATTGAAAAATTAAGAAAAAAATAGCCCCAATAATTGGAATTTTTTAAAAATAAGAAATTATATACCTTTGAAATATTTGAAATCAATATAATTTTCATTTGTATATTGAAAGCTTCAATATTTAAGATCAGTATGGGGATCATCAACAAAATCTTCAATAAATAAATAAACTAAAAATGTGTATATTCATTCACCAAGTAAAAAATTATCTAAACAATTCAAATTTAGTTTTACGAGTTAATAGTGACACAATTATTCAACTAGACATTCGAACAATCCTACATCAATAATAATAAAAACGAATATTGGCCAACAATCAATTTTTTACAATGGTATAAAATTTTATAATTATTTACCGAATTCTCCAAAAAAATATTGTAAAATGAGTCACAAAAGTAATTAAAGAAAATACTTATTAATCCGAATTCTAGTGATATAAAATTCTATAATGATTTGCCGTAAGTTCTGAAAAGTTATGGAAAACTATGAATCAAAACTAATTTCAAAATATACTTGCAACTACAAACCATCTAATTTCACTACTATTTGATTTATTTATGAATTTAATATTTTTCAATGCATTTTTTTTATAAAAAAGGGATAAAGAAAAAATATATACCCAGTGACTTGGAGAAATATGCTCAAAACTAGAATTTAAAGGAATTCTCACTGTATTGACCCTTTCATTACTATTGAATTTTGATACAATCACTCCACAATGAATGTTTGTAATATGTAATAGTTAAAGATCCTTATTATAAACATGTATGTTTCTTAGGATCAATAAAATTATTATTATTATTATTAATTGAACATTGTTACTGACTAATAATTATTTTTGTAAGAGGATACACTCCTCAGAATAATCATTTTGACAATTATGACTTTTTTATTTCAAAAAAATATGGTATGTGTCACACTACGAGACCAACTTTAAAAATCTATTTTGATTAATTGCTCTAAGTCTTACCGGTAACTATTTCTATGGCAGCCCTTGGAGACACAGCTAGTCCACTGAATAGTTGCAAGGCTGCAGCCCTAAGAACCACATCTCTGCTAGGCAACAAGGCTAAAAAGTTATGTAGGGAATTTCCATGGCCAATTTCGTCAAAGAAACAAGTTTCCCATCCCTTTAAAGCATAAGAAATAAGTAATAAATGAATTTTTCTGTGTATCTTTTGTAATATGAGAATGGCAACATAATTTTAAATCTCATTTTTGGAGATGTCTTGAAATTATTCTAATTTTTCACACCAAATGCATAAGTAGAAAGCTAAGACTTCTCTCAAATCTAAATTATCTCCATAAAAATATAATTTGTGTATGTCTTAAAGGCTGTTAGAAACTGGTAGTGTGGTACCGAAAATGCAGAAGAAAACATTTTTGATATGATCAAACAATAAGTACATGGTGTATGGCTCTTTCACATAATTCTCACTAGGAGAAATCATGTTTCTAAATGACATGCTGCACAGAAAAAATCATTCCTATTAATAAAAAAACTAACACATGCCAATAAACATCATAAATTCAATAACAATGTTAATTATCAAATCGGACCAAATTTGTCCAGAAACTTAGATAAAGTTGAAACTCTCTTTTCTGCAAACATCAAAGTGAAAGGTGACCCTAGCAGTGTTGTCAGCTATTGGAAATTTCTCCAGATTTTACTGAATACTCATTAAAAATTAAAGTTAATTTTTTGAATATACAGAGTGGCTCATTTGAAAGCGGTCCACCTCTCTAAAACTATTATTTATTATCCGATTCAGAAGTTTCTTTTTTCAGTAGATAGAGCATCAATAGTTCTAGTTAAATGCCATAAATTCGAAATAAAAATTTCACGGCCTACTTCGACAGAAATATAGCATAAGTAAAATATTTATATCAATATCGAAATAATTCAAATAGTTGTCATATAAATCGCAATTTTGTAAATAATATGGTTTAAAATACTCCTTCAGAACATAACAACTCTATGTGGGATATGTTATGTCTCTTAGAACACTGCAGTTTGTTGTCAAAGAATAGAAATGCACATCTTTACATCCAATAATATAATTACCAATATTAATAACATAAATGAACTACTACAAAAGAATGTATTGACATGACAGTGCCTACACATTAAATTTCGGACTGTTCAACCAAATCTCCATTTATCGTATTGTTTTCTAATGTTAACCATAACATTCGATAATTGGTTTAGGGTGATATCTCTGCAAGCCTGTCCTATTCTTTCACGCAGTTCCTCTTTGCTCATTGGGCGAGCTTTGTTAACTTCTTTTTTAATGAAGCCCCATAAAAAAAATCCAATGGAGTCAAGTCCGGGGATCTGGGGGGAAACTCGATCAATGCACTATTTCGCCCTATCCACCGATTAGGAAAATTTTCTTCCAACCAATCTCTCACAATCCTGTTATTGTGGATGGAACAGAGGAGTTATAAACTTCACTATTAACACTGACAAATTTGTGACTTTTCGTCTATTGTTCTGATGACTTGTCATCTCTATAGCAACTAAAGTTACAAAGCCTCCTAATAAAAATAATATTTTTGAAAGGTGGTATCCCAAGTATGTTTGAATAAAACCAAGTTTGATATTTGGAATAACTGTCAACCACCAAAGAGGAACTGCGTGAAAGAATAAGACAGGCTTGCAAAGATATTACCCCAAACCAATGATCGAATGTTGATCGAATCTTATGGTTAGTTAGCATTAGAAAATGGTAGAATAAATGTATCGAATTAAATCGGGATTTGGTTGAAAAGTACGAAAATTAATGTGTAGGCACTCTCATTTCAATCCATTCTTTTGTTGTAGTTCATTT
>JAFIRS010004558.1:0-22500 GCA_018342105.1 Gonioctena quinquepunctata
ACCCAACAAAACCAAAATATAGTGAAAATTTTTTACTCACAATCATTTTGACGGAGAACATTTAGAAAAATGGAGTGGTAATCCACAGAGTAAGTCACTAAAACACCAAAAGAAGTGATACCATTTCTCGTGATAGCTGAGCATATATAGTTTCAAGTAGGCTCGAACCCCCCTACTAGCTTCCTTGTTATCGAATGTGTTGTTACATAAAAGAAGTAACCCAGAAATAATCCATCCCGATGAAATTACAATAAAAGTCGAACTGTCACGGGCGGAGAGAGTCCAAATGTGGCAACATGATTAATTTATATGTATATCACTGACACTTGATACGCGTTTTGATTTTTTATAAAACCCGAAATCGATCATTCCAAGTGAATCAGCGGCGCGCTTTACCGGGGTTTCGAATCCTATTTGGGTCACGATTGCCATCGGGCCCATACTAAAAGATATTCTAGATACATTAAGTCGTTTCATAGGCTCTAGAATCTGAAGTATTCAGAATATGTTCCTACAATAAGGAATTTCAAGTTTCCTCAGTTAGTTCTTCCAAAATGGAATTAGTTTTTGAACCTTGACCCAAAGTTATTAAGAAAAATTAACTTATTGAAATACTGTGACTGTGAACCGTTTGTGATTTCATATATAATTCATTGATTGTTTGAAAATATAGAGAGAGTGGAATCATCTGCGACTAAAAGATAAACTAGTCACTTTCATATTCAGTAGGTTTGTTGGGATTTGGTGAATTAGATACAACAAACCAGAAGTATTGAAACATTTTCAATGAATTAAAATATTAAAAAGTGTTATTTATTATTCAAGGGAAAAATATCAGATTTCAGTTCGAGAGCTAAAAATCTAATATTTTTCCCGTGTATAAATAATACACTATTTTTTCTGAAACAGGAAAAACGGCGATTTAATATTGAAAAAACATATTATTACAATATATTGAAGTCAGAAAATTATCGATGTGAAATTTGAATTTTTAAACTGGTAGGCTGTTGTACTTATAGCGACAATTAGACCTGCCTTGCTAAGGAAACCTTTAGAGTAATCAAATATCTGTCAATTTAATTCTAAGATTTGATTAAAAAATTGGAAAGTTAGTGGTTGTTAAGTAGTTATTTTAAATAATATAAAATCAAAAAATGTCTGATTCCGAGTTAGTAGATGTAGCGAAAGTAGCGTTACAAAAATTATTGCCAGCCAAATCGCGAAAAAATTTACGAAACCGCGTATTCAAGATCTATGGAATGGAAAACAGACATGCAGTTCATTCTCGGAGACGGTGTTATTGGCTTATTTTTTGGAACTGACACAACAACAAGAGCCATTAACAGTGTGGTCGAATTATTCAATGATTAAAAGGATGTTACAATCTAATAATAATGTAGACCTTTCAAAATATTTCAAACTAATTACATTTCTGAAACAAAATGGGAAAGGTTACACTTCCAAGGAAGCTGCGATTTTTACGAGTACACATATTGGTTATTTTTCAAATAATGCTCCCGATGAAGTTTATTTAATGGCCAAGGTTGTTGTTGCATGTTTTGCAGGAGCTTGTCAAATTTGTGAAATCAGCCAGGTAACATTAGATGATATTGAAGATTCGGGAATGTTATTAATTGTGAAACTTAAGCAAACAAAGAATGATGTAAACAGGAGATTTGTAGTAACTGAAGAATATATTGAATTTTACCGAATGTACCTTCGTCCAGCAGCAGCAAAGGATCGCCGCCTGTTTTCAATGGAAAATGTATCATTCAGGTTGTGGGTAAAAATAAGTTTCATTAGGTACCTGAAACAGTAGCAAATATTATACAATTTGAAAATGCTAACTCATATACAGGTCATTCATTTCGAAGATCGTCTTCTACACTTTTAGTTGAATCTGGGGAAGACTTGATGACACCAAAGAGACATGGCGGTTGGAAGTCATCAACGGTCGCTGAAGGATATGTTGATGAATCGGTAGCACACAGGACAGAAATAGCTAATAAATTGTTTAGAACGTGTGGAAGTGCTGAAATAATACCCGATTTGCGACCAGCTACATCAACGGCAGCTGTCTCCATGGCAGAAAAAAATATAATTTCAACACAAGAAAATTCGACTGTTGTACCGAATAGGAACATGCCATTTATGCAATGCACATTTAATAATTCTACTTTCGATATGAGGGAAATGTAACTTTTGTATAATAAAATATTATAAAATTAATTATCTACCTTTATTTATGTGTATATATATTCGGGAAAAAAGTACTCACTTCTTCAACTGACGAAATCAAAAAGAAGGATGTTCTCTAGTCGACGCGTATATTTTTTTTTATGTATGACCACGCATAACTTTTCACAGAGCAGTTCGATTCCGATGATTATTTTTTCATTGGATAGGGTGTACTTCGAAGTTGGTCCCATTTGGATTTGAACAAAATCCATTCCACAGGGTCGCAAAATGGAGGATATTGATCGTTGACCCTCTGAATTTTGGTCCGTTAACCGATTCTATCAGGCATAATTTCGTAGTAGGTTTCCGATAAGGATGATTCTTTTTTATCAGATAGGCTATACCTCATTGTTGATCATATTTCAATTTGGAATAACATAATCCAGCCCTATGTGTATAAAAATAGGGGATGATTGATTTTTCACTTGTGAACATTGGCACACATATGTAGTTGACATTGACAGATCCTCCTACATCCGTCACAATAATTACATTCTATGAGAGGATGGAATTATATACAAAGTGATGAAATCAACTAACCACAACCTTCAAAAATAATTTATATTATATAACAATAAATATTTAAAGTAGATAATCATAATATTTAACAGTTAATAGTTGAAGTAAGCTAGGTGAGTAAGTATTTTGGAAGTAATCAAAAATTAAGTAGGTAGTAATTAGTAGATTTCAGTCACAAAAAATTGAAAAATAAAAACTTTTTAATAAAAAATTAAACTGACGAAAAAATATACTGAAAGGCTAAAAATAAAATAAACATTCTTAGTCTTAATGATAATTGAGCTCCTTAACTAATGTGAGTAACTAATTTTGAGTCGACGCCAAACAAACTAGCATTTGAATTAGGTAAAGCGTAAAATGATGGTAGCGAGAAGCACAGCGACGTTTTGATTACTTCTTCAAAGTAATCTGATAATCTTCGAAAATTGTTTGTTTGGCGCCGACTCAAAATTAGTTATTAACATTAGTTTAGGAGCTCAATTATCATTAAGACTGAGAAGGTTCATTTTATTTTTTGCCTTTCAGTTGATTTCTTCGTCGTTTCAATGTTTTGTTAAAAAGTTTTAATTCCCAAGGAAAAAAGTAATTTCATAAAAAGTTATATTTTGTTACCTGTCGACAGAGATAAAATGTCAAATTTTTTTTCTAGTCACAGAAAAAAATATATTTGAACCAAAAATTAGTTATTCTGAGTATTAAATTTAATACATAAACAGACATTAAAGATACACGAAAATAATTTTTACGTTGGAACAGCTCCCTTATTGAGTACTAGATAAACGAATATTGAGATGAAATATCCTTGAAACATAAAGTTTTTTATAGGTCAATGGAGAGAAACGATTGTGGTGAAAAAAATTATAACAAATCTTTTTCGAATCTGGATGGTTTCTTTCAATGCTGAGGAATCTTTACCGTGCCACAAGATCGTGGTATCATCAGCAAAGAGAGTGAACTTCTCATTTACGTTAAGAAGCGCCAGATCATTCGACTATATGAAAAAGAGTACTGTTCCTAAAACTGACCCTTTTGGTACGCCACAATTGATATTCCCGCATTCGGAAGATTTCAGTCTGATGAATACTTTTTGTATCCGGTTTCTCAAGTATGACTGGAACCAATCAGGGGCACATCCTCTACATCCATAAAATTAAAGTATTTGTAGCAGTATTCTGTCAGCTCCAAGAGTTCTTGGCTCCAGTCTTCTGATTAATCAACCTCTTCGTTTAAGCTACTGATACAGTGATTTTTTCCACCGTCCAGTTTACTCAGACGTTTCACATAAAATTATATACTAATTAACCCCTCTCATACAGCATCCTGCACTCGAGTGCCTTGGTACGTGGGGTTTTCTGAGCCTAATTCTAGCCGTTCTCTTAGGCTGGAGACGGGCCACCGTATCGTCGGAAGCTCACTAACGTGGTATCCCTCACCTCACGACCCGCGAGTCGTGACAGATAGAGCTCGTCCAGTATTGAAACGACCGTTTGGTAGGTAGAGAGGGGGAAAACACGAGTGGACACGATTTGCTGTGCTGTGGCAAATCTTCACCAGTGTCTTGGCATGCAGCGTTTGCAAGGTAGGGTTTGTTTGATTAATAAATAGGTAGTGCAGTTATTCATTCAACTTTGCAATAATTTACTCGTTACCTTGCCAAAATGCCCAGTGGTAAGTACTATTCAGTAGCGGAAAAAGAAATAGGAGCGTTGGGAATAAATAGGAGTGTAAGTTCTCTACGTCTCGTGAATCGCCGATACTAAATAATTTGGTACGCCCATGTAATTTCTTTAAATAGTCACAGTTAGACAATGGTTTGGGCATCTTCGAGAAAAATTGGTTGTTGGGTAGGGGAAGGCCAGAGTGGTCGTTTCAATACTGGACGAACTCTACACTGCAGCGAAACGTCGACCAGATTGAACCCCGAGATAACGTCTGTCGAAGGCTTTTGTTGAGTCACAAAACGCTACTGCCACTATCTATTCTTTCCATTGTTAATTTGACCATATAGGTATTCTAAAAGTTTGAACATTATGTCATTAGTACTCTTATTGCTTTGAAAACCAAATTGGTTATGGTTGAGTAGGTTGTGTTGTTTTATGAAGGCCGTGATGCGGATCTTTAATTGATTTTATAGGCGAAGTTTGATTGTCGATCAATAGGTGTTTTTGTTTTTTGGCGTGAAAAAACTTTCCACCCGCGGGGTTGCCGTTTGGGAATGCAATTTTGGATTTTATTTTGTTCAAAATTCCAGTGAGGTTTGTCACATTCAGTATTTTGTTGTATTATAGTGTCAAACTAGTAGTTTCGTCATGAAAAATTTTGTTGATTAGTGATGGAGGGTTTAAAAAAAATGTGGTATTGCCCCTGAAATTTCTAATGATGTTTATTTTATATTGGAAATAATTGAGAAATCCCTCTGGAAAAGTTGGTCTGTAATACCAATCTACTTTCAACACGTTTTTAGGAGTTTTTATGAAATTTTTGTCAAGAAAAGCTAAGGAATTGTTATTTTTCTGCTCTGAAGATGATTTCAATCTCAAGTGGAAACTCTGGAACACGTTTGCAATTTCAGATTTAATGATTTTGGGATTGCTGGGAGAATGTCGCCCAAATATTTTTTGAAAAAGGAGACGAGGAAAGATAGTATGTGTAAGCATTGTTGTTGTGGTTCTGACATATTGAGATAAGCGCAGTTAGGAGACATGCAATCACCCATTCCTAAACCATTTATCTATTTGTGAAATATTATACGGTAATAGAAATAACTCAAATCTTTGCAGAATTCAAAAACTTTGATGAAAATATCTAGGCATTACATGGTTGATTAAAAAAAATTTTTCTGACGTTTTTTTGGTTATGTTTATTTGAGGTCAACTAGAATGTTGGTGAAAAGAGATGTTACATCTGAAGAAATGAGTATGTAATTTTCAGGAATTGTTTTGGCCCGAATGAAATTATAAAATTCGAAATGGTCATCCACGTGATATTCGTCTTTTTCCAAACCCAGCTTTAGTATTTAAGCCCTTCAGACAACTTATACATATGGGAACCTATGAAACTGAATTGGTCTCAAAAGTTATTTTATATGTGTATTTTGATTAAATAATACATTTTAGGAAACACAAGTTTTTGCACATTTTATCTATGTATTCATTATCGAAAAATTATTCTACTCTTTTGTTATTCTTGTTCTGTATTCTGGTGGTAGGGTCGTTAGTTATCACTTGGAGATGTTATTATAACTCAACATTCTATATTTCAATTTTTTCTTGTCCAAGACACCAGTAGAAGTACTTTTGTCTGCTCTCGTAGTTATCAAATCCGTGTTTGTTTTATAAAGGTCTGAGTGAGTGATGAATCGATAAAAAATTCGGCAAATGTCAATATTTTCAAATCCAGACTGAAAGCTGCTCTCATAGAAAAGAATTGCTACACTCTCGAGGAATTTTTAGGTTAAGTGTTTTCTCCTCCCTTTTGTGCCACTCTCTGGTTACTAGAATTTTTCAATTTCAACCTGACCATGAATTCTAAATGTTTACTGTGAAATCTAATTTTAACTGTTGATTGTGTGTGCTATTATTTTATGGATTCGAAGTGTTTTGTTACTGATGAGTTATGATGAATAGAAATACTGGACTGAACAGTAAATGTATAATAATAGGAAAATATAAATGTTTCTCAAATGTCACACTGATAATTACTAAAACTATAAACATCAACAACTATATCAACTGTTCAGGATATATATGCAAAGGTGCCATGATACAATGAAATATATACTGAGTGTATTATTTCAACACCCCTCCTACTTGGCTACTTTGCAAAACATTCTGAACCTCACATCAATCCAAAATCTTGGATGCACCATTCAAACTTTGCTTGGGACGTATTCTTTGTCAGAATATCTGCTGGCATATTCTCTGTTTCAATAGGCTTCACGCAAATGTTCCCATTCTCAACAGCATCTCGAACAAAGTGGTGGCGAATATATATGTGTTTGCTTCTTGCGTGAAACACATAATTTTTGGACAGTTCAGTGGCCCCTTTGTTGTCGCAGAAAATATCAATAGGTTGATATGTGATATTTCCCAATCCTATTTCTTGAAATAACTGCTGCAACCACAACGCTTCCTTTGTTGCGTGGCTCAGTGCCATGTATTCAGCTTCTGTGGTTGATAATGCGACTGTCGGTTGTTTCTTGCTATTCCATGAGATCAAGGATTTGCCAAGTTTGAAGACATATCCAGCATAGGATTTTCTATCGTCTGTGTCTCCTCCCCAGTCTGAATCACAGTTTCCTGTTATTTCTTTCTGGCTACTTCTCTCATAGATTAACTTCTCTCCTTTAGTACCTCGAAGGTATCTCAGAACTCTCTTCATAGCTGTCCGATGGGGTTTTCCTGGGTCATTGTTGAATTTACTAATCACACTCACTGGATAGCTAATGTCAGGCCTAGTCCATTGTGAAAGATATATCAGTTTTCCCACTGCTTCTCTGTAGGGTATGCTTTTCATTTCATTTCTTTCTTCTTCACTCCTAGGTCCCATTTCACGAGTTAATTTCTGGTTCTTCTGCATAGGTATCGAAACTGGATGACAGTTGTTCATATTGAACTCCTTCAAAATTGAATTTATGTAGTTTTCTTGATCCAAAGATAATTTCTTTTCTTCTATCTCTCTCTATTCGTATGCCCAAACACTCGTGCGCTGGTCCTAAGTCTTTTATTTCAAATACCCTCTTCAAGTTCTCTTTGAACTCTTCAATTTTCCTTTTAATATTACCGAATATCAAAATGTCGTCTACATAAATTGTGATGATGAAAATTTCTCCATTTTCCATTCGATAATAGAGGCAAGGATCTACCTTCGATTGAGTTAAATTATTTTTCATAAGTTCGGTGTGTAATTTTTTGTTCCATACTCGACTTGATTGCTTCAACCCATAAATTGCTTTATTCAATCTGCAAATGATTTTGAACTCTTTTTGAACTTTGAAGAATCTGTTTTCGGCAACTCCATGTATATTTCTTCCGATAATTCAGAATTCAAGTAGGCTGTCACGACGTCAATTAATTCCATTTCTAAATCTAGTTCAGCTGCCGATGCAATGAGGGCTTTCAGGGTAAATTGTCGAATCACTGGTGAAAATGTTTCATCGAAATCTATTCCTTCCTCTTGATAAAAACCTTTGGCTACAAGTCTTGCCTTGAACTTTTCTATTTTTCCATCAGCTCCCTTCTTGAGTTTGAAGACCCATTTGCTTTTTATCGCTCTTCGTCCATCAGGTACATTTTCTACAACATCCCAAGTATTATTGACTTCATGTGACCTCAGCTCCTGGACTATAGCTTGTTTCCATTTTTCAGAATTGTCACTTTCTAGAGCTTTTGTCAATGTCATGGGTTCTGAATAATTGGACTCATCTGATGAACTGGCTACACAAAAGTAATCTTGCAGGTAGGTTGGTGGCTTACGATTTCTTTTTTCTTCTTCAACAATGCAATCAATGCTTCCAGCTCCTTCTGAAATGTGTATTTGTTCTGCTTCCATTTGTCCGCTTTCGCTTTGTTCTGTTGGATCTATTTCTACCTCTTCCTTGTCTTCACTTGCATTTTCTTTATCCTTTTGGTGAGCTATTATAATTTCATTTTCTATTTGCTTTGGATATGAACACGATGAAATCTGATTTTCTAAGAAAATAACATTTCTAGAAATAACAATTTTCTTTCGTTTTTGGTCAAACAATCTATACGCTTTCGTATTTTCCTCATATCCAAGAAAAATGCACTCCTCTGATTTCGAATCTAATTTTCTCCTTTTTACATCTGGGATTTGCACAAATGCTTTGCAACCAAAAACTCGTAGGTAGCTCACATCGGGTTTTTCTCCGCTCCAAAATTCTTCGGGGGTGGAGTTGAGTAAGGCAATCGTTGGGGAACGATTCTTGAGGTAAACTATGGTACTGACGGCTTCTGCCCAAAATGTTTTATCGAGGTGTGCTCCTTCAAGAATGCATCTTACTCGTTCGACTATGGTTCGATTAGCCCTTTCAGCTACATCATTTTGTTCGGGAGTATATGGCGCTGAAAGTTGATGACAGATACCATTTGGTTGCAGAAATTCTTCCATGGGTTTGTTTGAATATTCTCGCCCATTGTCAGTTCTCAGTTCCTTTAGTTTTTTTCCTGTTTCAGTTTCAACCATCATTTTGAACTTCTTGAAACAACTAAAAACTTCATTTTTCTGACGTAAAAAGTAGACAGCAGTTTTTCTTGACTTGTCATCTATAAAAGTGACAAAATATTTTGCTTTACCAATTGATTCTACTTCCATGGGCCCGCACAGATCAGAATGCACAAGTCCCAATATTTCAGTTGCTCTTTTTCCTTTTTTGTTATTAAATGAAGCTCTACTATGTTTGCCAGTAATGCACCGTTCACGAATCTCTCCATTGGATGAAACATTCTGGGGTAATCCTAAAACTAGTCCTTTCTGGAGTTTTTGAAGTCCATTGTTACTGATATGACCGAGACGTTGGTGCCATAAATCATAATCACTTGAAGTTTTTGTCACACATACTTTATCTCTAATGACGTCGAGTGTGTATAAACCATCTTTACTTCTAGAGCCTGTTCCTAAAACTTCTTTGGTATCTTTGCTTCTTATAGTACACTTCATGTCATTGAAAAATAGTTCGTTTCCTTTATCAGCGATTTTTCCAACTGATAATAGGTTCATCTTCAAATTAGGAATGTATAAGGAGTCTTTGACGAGGATCTCTTCTGAGCTGCTATTAATATGCACTGCTAAGGAGATATCACCTATACCTTCGGATAAAATTTGATTTCCGTCAACAGTTTCTACGTTGATTTTTCGGGAGAATTGATTCTTTTGAATAATTGTTTTTGTGAACTCATATGGCGGGTTGCACCAGAATCTAAGTACCAGTTTTCATCGCTTCCTGCTGTCACTTCACTCTCAACAGCTGCGTATGCATGTCTTGATTCCTGCTTGGATGTTGATGACTCTGTAGATGACTGTTCTTTATAATGGTTTCTTTTGTTTCTGCACACTTTTGCTATATGTCCTAGTTTTCCACATATGAAACACCTATTGGAATGCCGTTTTTCATTTTGCTCAGTAGCTTGGAATGACTTCTTGACATGGTTACTGTATTTGCTCCCTAGAGCTGAGTCATTCTTCATAGAATTCTCATTTCGCCTGGCTTCCTCTTGTAAAAGATTTTCGATAACGGAATCTAATACCAATATTTTAGCACTATTTTACATAGCTATGACGGAAAATATCTAGTTACATCACACATGCACTCCGATTATGGGGAAAACACTTTTCTTACGTGTTTTTGCCTCCTGAACACGAATCCGGAAGGAAAATGCGGCGGTCTCATACAGTTTCAGAGTTACATCGCTTTTTCCGAAATAAATTTCAAGCACCGTTTTCTCGACAAACTCACTAAAATGCCTCCTTCTTTTACAGCATAACAATACCTAAATCACTTATTTCGGCAAATTTACAAAATATCGTCGTTTTATCGAAAGATCCTCCTTCTTACAGTCCGATTCATTTATTACCAACATGAAAATTAAAAAGTTAATAAATGTCATCTGTCAAAGAAATTAGAATTGTTCATTTGCAACTGGGTAAGGAGGAGGATTTTTCGATAAAACGATATTTTGCAAAGTTTACCGAAAATAAGTGATTTAGGGTGTATTGTTTATGATGTAAGAAGGAGGCATTTTGAGTGATTTAGTTCGAGAAAAAGGGCGAATTATTTGGGTTAACCGAAACTATGAGACCCCGCACTTCCGACGTGTCAGGGGCAAAACACGTAAAAAAGTGTTTTCCATATTGAGTGCATGTGATGTAACTAGATATTACCGCTATGACTAATGAATCGTAATCGTCTGTTAGATTTGCCAGCAATTTGAACGCCATATAGTCATCGCTGACTTCTCTGCCAACACCTTTCAATTCGGTTTGGATTTCTAGCATTTTATTGATGTAGTCCTCCATTCTGTGAAAATCACTCAGCTTAGTTGAATAGAGCTGACGATCCAGTATGATTTGCCGCCGCAGTCCAGTACTCTCGAATGCTTTTTCTAATTTGGTCCATGCTTCTTTAGCGTTATTTGCAGTTTTCGTGCGAACGTAGATATTCCAATGGATGTTGAGAACTATCGCGGCTAAAGCTTGTTGATCAGTTTCAGTATCAACTGTCTCACCTACTGAGGGTTCGATAGCTTTCCACAACTTGTCTCTTATGAGTAGCATTTTCATCGCATACTTCCAGGTTCCATAATTCTTCGCCCCTTCTAATTTTTCGACACGATATACTGACTGACTTGCCATAACAATAGTTTTTCAATTTTACGATGAACTATATATGTTGAGCAATCCTGGGCCCATAACCTGATGAGTTATGATGAATAGAAATACTGGACTGAACAGTAAATGTATAATAATAGGAAAATATAAATGTTTCTCAAATGTCACACTGATAATTACTAAAACTATAAATATCAACAACAATATCAACTGTTCAGGATATATATGCAAAGGTGCCATGATACAATGAAATATATACTGAGTGTATTATTTCAACAGTTACCTTTTGACTAGCATTCTTACATGTTTTTAACTTCTTAATTCAAATCCTACAAAATATATAGTTAAATGTGTCTGAATTAATTAGTATATATAAATAAAATAAAAATTGTATGTAGATAACTTCACATGACGTTTTCCTTGCTACTGTACTAATGGAATTATCTGCTGTCATGTACTTTTTAACGAGTGAAATAAACAAATTATTATTATTAAATCAACTCCTGGTCTTCATTATGTCGTAGAGTCATCAGAACTATATAAATATATAAATGTCAAGTTTTTACAAGACCCATTGTAAGACAGAAAATTATGTTGTTCCTTTGTTTTACTAAGTTCAGCTAGTATGTTGATAATCATGATACGAGAAAAAGAAATATTTCATTTAGTCTAGCCTATTTTGCCAGTAGTCAAGGATCTGGATATGGAATTCAGTTTTTACACAACACTAGACAATGGCAATTTCTCATTCTGAAGCATTATCATAACCATTTCATAAAAGAAACGCAATAAAATATATTCCATTTCAAAACATATATTACACTTATATGCAAAATAGTATCAATATTATGGGTTCATCTGCCATTTATTCTCATAGAATATTAATATGAATGTTTGGAAATTAACACCTGTTGTCCTGATTTCGGAGGAAACCATAGGCGCGCACTCATAATTTGGTTAAACATTTCTGTAACATTTCAATTACAGAATGGACACTGTATTCATTTGCATTGGATAGATATGTTTAGAAATGGCGTTGATTCGATCTTATTTTAAATAAATGATTGCAGTTTAAATAATTGCCTCTTTTGTGGAAAAACTTAAAGGTCCCCGTAATGTTCTATGATTACTTTCTTTTACGAAATATGTCGTTATTTCCATATTTCTCAAGAATGTGAAGACATGTTTTTTTTCAGAATTGCTGACCATGAGTTGTCTCTAAAGTTGCCGCTCCTTGATTTTGTTCAGGAAAGGCACTATTACAGAACCTATGAACAGCATGCTTTTCAGAGTTCAGAGTTTTTGCAACCAAATGATAAAATATTATGTTAATTTTCATTCAGAGAAAGTGTATTGTGCCACCAGAAAAAAAACAGAAACGAAGTAAATATATCCCTTCAACGAACAGATGAGATACATGAATAACAGTGCGAAAAAGTTAATAAACTTATAAAAGAAGTCGAACAGAATTCATTGGCAGCTTTTGGGGAGAAACTGGTGAGAGATAGTTGAAACGATCAAGAGTTGTTCAACATTATAGTGGTAAGCCTCGATAGAAATAAAAACATCAATACAGTGAAAAAAAAGACGGGGCGGTTAGTTGGAAAGGTAGATTTTAGAATTTATTGATTGATTCTCAAATTGTGATCAATCAGGGGAATTATTTTCATTGGAAAACATAAAGAGCATTTCAATTTCAACCAAACTGGAGTAGAAGTTTTCACAGGTGCTCTAAACCATGATAACAATCTGGTTTTTTTCGCAGTGAACTTAATTTTAGGATTTTACGAAGTAGAAAAACTCGAAGTCATCTCTACAATTCAATATCGCAATCGATAAGTTATGAAATGGTGGATGGGTAAAAAACCATCGATTAGTACATGTTTCGAACCTCTATAGGTTCATCATCAGCGGAGTGTAAAGTTCTACAATAAAAGAAGAGCAAAGAAGTTAAACCATAGGTAGTGCAAAACAATATGTGTTGCTTACATGGAGAAGAAAAAATGATGGGTTAAAAATTATTTTCATAAGTCAAGAGGTCATAATTGAAATCACTGACAAAATGAAGGTTTGCCTTTAAAAGCTGTATATCCCCTTTTTAAATCCAGAATCATAAGTGTTTATCAATAAATCTAAAAAAGGAAGGGATTTGCTTTTGGCTATTTCCATTGTGAATTGTATGGGAGGGTGTGAATAATTTAAAAATTCAAATAAAAGATTCACTTCTTGAAGATTCCCATTGGAAAGAACGATGCAATCATCCACATATCTGTACCAAAAACATATTTGAATAAATAAAGGAAATAATTTTAGGTTATGTTCTAAATCAGACATAAAAATCTCTGCCGGAAGGGGGGACGAGTTGCTACCCATAGCTAGGCCAGAATTTTGGGTAAAATATTCATTATTAAACTGGAAGAAGTTTTGTTGTAGAACAGTATTCAACAAAGAGCATAAATTGAGGACATGAGAAGAAAGAACATCTGCCTTAAATAATAGCTCTCTTACTAACCTGATACAATCTTCTGGAGAGACACTAGGAAACAAATTAACCACGTCCAAAGACAACAAAATAGAGTTTGGTGGCACCACCACATCTTACTGCAACTCTCCGGTTTCTAAGTTTGCTTCTTGGTTGAATTCCCTCATCAAAGATATCACCCATTTTAATAATCCTCGTTCATTGTTAAATTCATTTGACCTCACCCAAAAAATCAAAGTTGTGGCGGTGCCACGAAACTCTATTTTGTTGTCTTTCGACGTGGTTAATTTGTTTCCTAGTGTCCCTCCAGAAGATTGTATCAGGTTAGTAAGAGAGTTATTATTCAAGGCAGATGTTCTTATTTTTCATGTCCTCCATTTATGCTCTTTGTTGAATACTGTTCTACAACAAAACTTCTTCCAGTTTAATAATTAATATTTTGCACAAAATTCTGGCCTAGCTAGGGGTAGCAACTTGTTCCCCTTTCTGACAGAGATTTTTATATCTGATTCAGAACATAACCCCAAATTCTTCCCTTCATTTAATCAAATATGTTTTTGGTACAGATATGTGGATGATTGCATCGTTCTTTTCAATGGGAATCTTCAAGAAGTAAATCTTTTATTAGAATTTTTAAATTATTTACACCCTTCCATACAATTTACAATGGAAATAGCAAAAAATTCTCCTCCTTTTTTAGATTTATTGATAAACACTAACGATTCTGAATTTGATTTTTCGATTTACAGGAAACCCACTCATACAGATACAGTAATACCTTTTTCTTCTTGCCACCCCAATTCCCATAAATTCGCAGCGTTTAATTCTCTTTGCCATAGACTATTTAATATTCCGTTGTACCCCGAAAGTTTCAACAATGAATGGAACATCATCAGACAAGTAGGTTACAACAATGGTTTTCCCTCTTATTTAATCAACAGAATTCGTGATAAACATTTAATCAAATCCCTCAATCGTAGTTCAATTCCTATTGATACGGCCAATAAATATTGTTCTATTCCTTATTTAGGTAAAGTTTCTCTTGATATCTTGAATATTTTTAGACGTTTCGGTAATGATATCAATTTCTCCTTTTACACTATGGGTCCGATTTTCCAATATGATAGTTAATACTAAAGACGAAGTACCTCTTGCCCACAAATCAGGTGTCTATAGAATTTCTTGTTGACAGACTGATTGTGTTGCTCAATATATCGGTCAGAGTGGTAGAAAAAAAAACAAGAGTTTTGGAACATGTTAAACTAATTGAGAGTTCTAGAAACCCACACATTTGCTGACCATATTCTTAATCACCATCACAGCTTTGATATTAATACTGATTTAGATATTTTACACGTTTGCCAAAAAGGGTCTCTACTCGATTTTCTTGAAATTTTTTAGATCAATTCTGTTATAAACAATCCGAATGTTGTTTCTCTGAACGAACAAGTACATTTTGATTGCCGAAAGTTTTTTAATTCCCTAACATTTCATTAGAATTCTTTCTTGCCTTGATCTCCGATAAACCGATTGTTCTATGTCATTGTAGATTTGTTCGTTTGGACAGGTGTTAGTCCGGTTAGCTCCGTGTTGTGGTATTCCTTTCTTCAGTACAGGTCACACTTCATGGCGTTCGTTGGATCAACAAGTCTGTCATATATGATCTTCAATTCAATACATAAATGTTCTACTCTTAGCCATTACATATTTGTTATAAATATGGATAGGTGACATCTGAGCTCTTTGCACAGATACTATTTGCTTCGGTTGGATTTGCTTCTATTTTATCATTGTTCTGTGCATGTTGTTCTCCTGTCATCGCTCCATGGTGGTGTTTTGACAATTCAGTTCGCTTGATGGATGGCTCCTTGCGTGCTGTCTGCTGTCAATCACCACTCATTGCTACCATTGTTCAACGTTCATGTCGTCGAGTTATTTTGTATCGGCTAATGTCTTTAGCCTCCCTAGATTTAAAAAGGGGATATACAGCTTTTAAAGGCAAACCTTCATTTTGTCAGTGATTTCAATTATGACCTCTTGACTTATAATAATAATTCTTAACCCATCATTTTTTCTTCTCCATGTAAGTAACACATATTGTATTGCACTACCTATGGTTTTACTTCTTTGCTCTTCTTTTATTGTAGAATTTTACACTCCGCTGATGATGAACCTATAGAGGTTCGAAACATGTACCAATTGATGGTTTTTTACCCATCCACCTTTTCATAACTAATCGATCGCGATATTAAATTGTGGAGATGACTTTGAGTTTTTCTACTTCGTAAAATCATACCACTCCACTTTGAGATACAATGGACTTCTACCACAGATAATTTTAGGAGGTATGGTTCCTCGAAGGGATACTATGAATTGATATAAACTATAACTTTAGACACCAAAATAGTTACCGCATACTCATCCAAAGTTTTAGCTATATTTTATTCACTTAATTCTCATAATTCCCAGATTCATAATAAATGTCAGGAAATAAAAGTTGGTGATTGCGTTTTGTTTATCCGAATCCTGTTAATATTGTCGTTTTATCGATATGCGACGTTGCCTATGTCTTCTATGGATAAATAAAAATCACTCAAATTGAATGCAATATGATGTATAGATTAGCATATGAAATGTAATTTTTACAGCTTATGCAGAGATAATCTGATAATACCCAAAAAAATAGTACTACGCTTCTTGTTTGTGCTGGGTAGTTTTTGAGAAAGTGACACGTTTTTGACTTGACGCATTCAAAAAATAACCAAACATATCCAAATAAAAAGTGACGCCAGAAAATGATTTTGTTTTACTTTTCTATAGACCAGACCAAGACATGCCGTTATTAATGACAGTAGCAGCATCATTCGCTTTGGGTTTAAATCCGCTAATTATGCTCAACTAGACCCACGTATTCATTCCGCTATGAGTATTAACATAACGCCGCTCTGATACCACACCGTCATCATGTAATAATACGCGAACGCCACTCTGCATCGTGATAAACCGGTTCGATAGTCAGCCAGCTATGGCAAAGGAGCACCATGAGAAATCAGTCAAACACCGGCCACCGAGGAATATACACCGCCGTCCCAGCGAATTCATCACCAGCTACATCACATCAAATGTCCAGGTGAGGAATCCGCTAAATTTAAGAATACAGGACTGTGCCGGACAGTAAGAATACCAGAGGAAATGATAATTTGGAATCAATTCGAGAAATAATTGAAAGAGGCAGTTGTGCTATAAACCAGCAACCGTCCACCACGCTATCCACATTCAGCAGAAGCAAGACATCACGAGCCCAGCTGAGTCACGAATTGGGAACCGTCTGGGTGAAAACGAGTTGAAAAGACACGACTGCGCCGGAACAGCAAAATAGCAGAGGGGTAGTTATTTGGAATCCCTGCGAGAGAAAATTGTTTAAGGCAGTTGTGCCTTAGTCGAGCCATGCCAGCCGCAGTCTCTTGAAGCCAGACGTCACGAGCCACTAGACGAACAGGCAGGAAATATCCTTATCCGGTAATTATATGATATAGTCTGGGTATTCGAAAATTGTGAGTCCGTAGAGTAACGGCTTGACCCTGAGCAAAAGAGTTAGGAGAGGAAGTTAGGCGAGCGCTCCGTTGATTCCATAATAGTAAGATTAGTTTCCGGTCTGCAAAAATAACTACCACGGCGAGCAGAGTGGAATGTATTAGTGAATTGTATAGGTACAAAACTAGGGATATTGGGGTAAGCAGCAATGATAGGGTAAACTCATTGAGGTTCAACCAAGCTTTCGGCAATGTTCATTCAATCAATGGAAGCCTCCATTCCACCCTTTTTGGCAGCGAACATCATGGATGATTCGTTAGACATGTTATTCCAGTTTTATTTTTCAATATTAACTTCATAAAAAAATATGTTGATGATATCATATTAGCATTATCGAATGGTTGTGTGGATCAGATCCTCATTACCTCCATAACTACGATCCTCACGTCCAGTTCACAATTGAAACTGAGAACATCGATAATCCCGTATAATTTTTTTATGCCAAGGTTGAATAAACAACAGAAAACAAGCTACTGGTAGATTGGTATAGGAAACCATGCAGCTCAGACAGATACCTGAATTACCACTCATATCACAAACAGCCTGGAAACAGTACTGGAAATCTCAGATTCAAAATTCCACAAACAAAATATAAATATTCGATCCAACCTTATTTTAGAGAATTCATATCCAAAAACGTTACCAAATAACATTCCATATAATACAGCATCTCACTTAGAATCACTAGCCTCAAACAGTAATAATTCCAGCATTGTCTCAAAGAACAATGAAACTAACACTCAACCTTCCTTCACTTGATTCCTGAACTCTGCAAATCATTTCACAACCTGGAGGAATTTAAAATAGCCCATAAAACAGTTCTAACAATTAGATCATTTTATTCCAAACCTCCCTCACTTTCAATGTGAAATGTTATTTATAGTATTCTTTGTCATGGTGTGATAAACAATATATTGGTCAAACGCAAGAAGAATAATTCATCATGAAAGTGCCTGCAGATTACTTCCAGAAAAATGTGCTCTGGCAGATCATGTGAATAAATTTGACCACCAGATGAATTACGATTCAGTGAAAGTGCTAGCGACAGAGTCACATACAACAAGGAGAACAGTCTTAGAAATGGCTTTCATTTCCCAAGAAAACAATTGCATCAATAAAAAAACAGATACCAATCATTTGAGTGAGATCTTTTATTTATTGTCTTTAGATATCAATCCAAATCGTGGCAATAATGCAATATCAAATAATTGCACCGCCACCTGGTAACAACAGCAACAGTTGGTACCAATCCAACAGCTGGTACCACTATAATAATTTCCAAGTGACACCCTTCAGGTGTCGTTGGCTTGGATACAATTGCAGGAATTATTCCCTGATGATGAAAATAAACATTTCCGAATGCATGGAGAAACCTCAAAGAGTTCAGAATTTGAAAATAACTGTTGAGATATAATTCACTCATCTGCTGAAGGGATGTTTCTGGTCAAAATATTTCTAATTTGATATTTGTACCATAGGTGATGCAAAGTGGCTCTGGTTCTGAATTTTCGAATCCATTTCCAAATCAATGGATCTAGAGTTTGTTCTTGCTAATTCAATCTTTAAAAATCATTCTCCGAACTAATAATCACAAATTAATCAAGTAGCTCTTGTTATGCTGTGGAAAGAGCTATGTAGTAATAGAAAAAGAGATACCAAATTACAACTATTTCATAATAAATATTTGAAGAGCTGAATCCAATTATAAGGTTTATCACGAACTGCGTTTTCTCGACCAGTATTTTAGCATAGTTAAAATTGTTTTGTTGACACATTTTCCTCCTTATACAGGAACCAATATAAATTAAGAAACGACTTGGTGCCTCAACTTCGATTGCATCAGCAACCTTGAATGTTTTTAAATATAACAAAACAAATTGACCAACCAATAATTTGTGTATATTGAATTTCACATTATGTAATATGCTGAAAGAATTGCAGACCGTTTAACAGGGTTGGAAAATCTGCCAGACAATGCTGAAGCTCTGTTGCTTTGAATTACTTTAACAAGAAGAAAAAAATAAAAATTTTTGGAAACGCTCAAAAACAAAGATGTAACAAAAATTAAACTAACAGAATCGAGGCAGAATATGTGTCATAATCCATTTAGGATATGTGGAATGCAACAAAATACAAATCATCACAAAGTCACATGGAATAAAAAAAGCTCAAAGAATCCACTCACATTCTGCTATGTGGACAGAATTTGCGATTCATTCAAACGACTTTTTCTGAAAGAAAAATACCGAATTGTATTTTGAAAACACCATCAAATGTTTGACTATAGAATTCAGTCGAAAGATAAACAATATTGAATAAATATGGAAGAAACTAAAAACAGAAATAACTTCTGCTGATGACGATTCTTTTCCTTAGAGAACGATGATGGATATAGCCGGAAAAATCATTGTTTTCTGTTAGATATTCACAAAAAAATACTCAATTTTGTTGTGGATTATTCAATTGACAGCAAAATATTTCTATCCAATATTCAGTTGAGGATGTTTCCCTTTTCAACCCGAAATATCAACGAATTACAGGCGGTTATCCTCCATTTACCTTTACCTATATTTTTCGGTATTCAAATTCAGAATGCGACAGGTCAACGTCAATGACTCATTGAATAATATTTCTATGAATATACCCCAGGGGCGGTTTTAAACCAAACCGATAAAACTGCAACTCGAGTTGGAAAAACAAAACCACAACTTCTTGCAGATTTTTTTGAGATTTTTTGCCAACTCCTAGTTTTCCATCAGTTGCTGTTGTGTTTTTCGTTTCCCGATAAAAGTCGGTATCTTCGAAGAGTTGCTGCGTAATTGCTACTCAGTCGGTTGCACAGTGAGTTGTGTTTAGTTTATCAACTTGAAGTTATACATCAACTAAAAAATCCCAAATCTCCGGGTGTCGATAACATAAAGGCAGAAACTCTCAAGGAAATTGCACCTCACATAGTCGGTCCACTCGCTTACATAACCAACAGATGTATAGAATCCTGGAAATTCCCCGATGAAGTCAAAATTTCAGTAGTGAGACCCATTCACAAAAAGGGAGATTCCACAGACGCAAAAAACTATAGGCCTATTCCACTCATCACAAACTTCTTTAATTTCTTTTAAAGAATACTGAAAAATAGACTTTGTAGCTATTTGCATAAGTATAGGCTACTATCTGAAATGCAGTTTGGGTTTAAGGAAGGTTAATCAACCGAAGACGCTATAATTGAGCTCACAAATTATGTTTACGGAGCCTTGGATGAGAGTAAACTTTGCCTTAGTGTTTTTGTAGATCTTGCGGAGGCGTTTGATACCGTGAGTCACACCATACTACTATCGATACTTGAAAATAATGGGGTACGGGATAATTGTCTGAAACTTTTCGAAAGCTACCTTGATGAGCGCCAACAATGGGTCAAAATCAATGAAACCTACAGTGAGTTCGGGGAAATCGAGTGTGGTGTGCCTCAAGGTACAGTGTTGGGACCTAAACTTTCCTCTATTCATGTGAACGGATTATTTTCAATACAGTCTGAGGAAAAATAGTTAGCTTTGCTGATGATACGGTAATTCTTTACAAGGGAAAAGACTGGGTCAGTCTGAAAAACGATGTGGACGTAGATATTTCTTCAATAAAAACATTTTTTGACAGCATATTACTAACTATCTATATTTTTTCTACCAATTACTGCATATGAAACCACTCGGCAGGCTTTCCACACCTCATTTTGCCAGGTAATCTGTAAATACCTTCAAATACCTCGGAATTATGATATAGATACACATATGCGATGGGATCATCATGTGAATTTAGTCCTAAAAAAACTTCGTTTTGTTCGCCATAAATATAGACAATCAAATGATACTCTCGACCACCTGAAACAGAAAAAACAATATACTACAGTTTAGTGGAAAGTCACCTGAGCTACGGTCTTTTTGGATGGGGAGGTATATATGAAACTTACCTACGCCCACTCAGGGTTATTCAAAAGCGCTTCCTGAAACTGATGTTATCCAAAAGTTCAAGATTTCCGAGTGAACGTTTATATGAAGAATCTGGTGTGCTAGATGTCAGGAAGCTATACTTTAAAAAAAGCAATATCAGACAATATATGAATAGGGATAAACTGGTTAAACTTACCCACAATTATAATACAAGGCGTGACCTTCAATTTCGAAGTCCTCGGACACACAGATCCATTGGACAAAGAAGTTATCATTATTGGGGTACGAAATTGTGCAATAGCCTACCACTAGACATTCAATTTGTTTATTTAAGAAAAAATTCACAGACCTCATAAAAAATACTTCAACACAATTTATACACTTCTGAAGAATTGACAAGTTTAGCCATTCAATCCTATCTCATCCTTTTGTAATTCCATCAACATCTTTGTAGCCTCATTGCCATTGCTTCTATTTAATAACGATCCCACCCAAGACCTGCGTGTGCGTCCTTTCCTTCTTTTTTTTTCCAAACCACGAGAATAAAAAAGTGTTCCTCACTAAACATATTTATTTTGTGAATAAATAGAAAGCAAAAGGCATACTTCCTTCTTCGACTGACAAAGTACTGAACTGAAAAAGAAAACTACAACTGTTTCTCTGGTTCAAATGACAGACCAGAAAAACACAACAGCAATTTATTATTGTCTGTTTGGTATAAACAGTCTTTACATTTTCAGGAGTTGGGTTTTCAACCGACGAAACCAGAAAGGAGAAGGTTCTCTAGTCGACGCGTATATTTTTTTTATGTATGACCACACATAACTTCTTACTGAGACGTCCGATTCCGATAATTCTTTCTTCAGTGGATATGGTCTACTTCGTAGTTGGTCCCATTTGAATGGAAAAGATGAAATCCACCCCTGAAGGTAGCAAAATGAAGGATATTGATCACTCACCCTCTGAATTATGGTCCGTTAACCGATTCTATCAGGCATAACTTTGTACTGGGTTCTTCGATTTGGATGATTCTTTTTTCATAGCTGATCATGTTTGGATTTCGAATGAAATTATCCACCCTTACGGGTAGAAAAATAGGGAATACTTGATTTTTCACTCGTGAACAATGGCACACATATGTAGTTGACAATGACAGATCGCTACTGTCATTATTATTGTTCTCTTACATCCGTCACAATCATTATATTCTATGAGAGGATGGAATGATATATGAAGTAATAAAATAAACTAACCAGAACAACAAACATAATTTATATTACAACAAATAGTAAAAATAGATAATCATATTATTTAACTGGTAATAGTTGAAGTAAGGTGGGAAAGTATTTTGGAAGTAATCAAAAAACAAGTAGGTAGTAA
>JAFIRS010004558.1:27500-82498 GCA_018342105.1 Gonioctena quinquepunctata
AAGATCTTCTGATAGTGCTTTTTAGGCTCTACAATTCTCCTTCTCTTCTTTTTCTTCTCTTAGTTGTACACAAAAATAAAAAATCACTGTAAATTACCATTCATGAGAATTAATAATTTTTGTTCAGTTTGTTTGCTCCTTTCATTCAAAGTTTATTTAATTTACCTTTCATTTGATTTGGGTCAGATTGAATAGAAATATTAGGAAGAATTTGAGATTTGGAAATTTCGATAGAAAAGTCTCAGGTTTATACAAAATTATAATTTCTGTTTTTGTTTTCAATTATTAACATGATTCGTTAGCTTGATTGATGGCAATTTCGGAATCAATAAATAAATTATGAAATCTACCTTTCCGCGCCAACGGTTTTTTTTCATCCGGGAATGGCCCATAATGAATAAGGGGTGGCAAAAATAATTTGTGCTTTTTGTGAAACTGCGTCGTTTTGTCGAAACGAAAAGCAAGGAAAATGGCTGCTATTGTTGTGGTTGCTCGGTCGATGAACACGGTCGATAAAAGTTTGATTTTTTTAACGGTGGTGGCGCCATCGTGGTTCGTATTCCCTAACATGAGGGCTGGTTCAGTTTGGGATCTGTACAAGACTAGACAGTTACAGTTAGTTAGGGGTTTGGTAGACAGGTGGCGGTGCGTTATTTCGTCGGAAATTTGTGAAGTTATGTTCTGTTAAACAAAAGGAGTTAAAAAATCAAATAAATGATAAAAATTCATGAAAATTTGTAGTAAATTTGGTTGAAGTTTTGTATTTCTATTTCGCATTAACATAGTAACGTGTTTCTTGACATGTTTTTTGGGACCTTCCACAGTCTGGAAAAATTAAAATGTATTTTCATTTTCAGACTGTGGGAGGTTACCCAAAAACATGTCAAGAAACGTCGTTCCTCCACATTCATTCAATACTTATAGTTACGGGGTTGTGTTTTTTTATGTGGATAATTTCTAAAAACTTTCGTTTTTGTTTGTGGCGCTCAGTAGAGGGTGTTGTTTCTCTTTGTAATTGAAATCATGGGTGGTAGTTTGTTTGTGGTTATTTAAGGGTGTGGAAGCATTAAATGTATATTTGTAGGCGTTTATACTGTTCTCTGATTATTTCTCGGTTTGACAAATATATACATTATGGCACGCTGGTTCCTTGCAAGGGATTTGGTTTACAACGTGTGTTTCTTTATTCAAAACGAATTCAGGTTTCAGTGTGGAGAAATCAGATTTCAACGTATTTGATGATTCATGGCAGATCTTAATGTTAAACGGTGCTAGAGTGTGAGCTAGCTGCTCGAACAAATTTTTCAGATTTTCCGTGTACCTATGTGATGGATGTATAGACTGTGGTTTCTACTTTTTTTAGGTACTTAGGTACATTATTATGGTTATAAATTAATATAAGGCGTTTTTTGAAAATAGCTTTCATTGAATTTGGAGGGTAGTTGGTTTTATATATATATATATATATATATATATATATATATATTAATATATATATATATATATATATATATATATATTTATATATATATATATATATATATATATATATATATATATATATATATATATATATATATATATATTAGGGTGATTTTTTTTTTTACTTTTTTGTTTTTTTTCGGTCCCATTGTGAATTTTTGTTGGAAATACCCATAAAAAAATTCCCTGAAAGTTTGAGCCCTCAATATTAATTTAAGTCCTCGACCAAGGCGTGTGAAGATTTCCCATTGAAAATACACGAAAACTCTGATTTTTTATTTTCAAATTTTTTCAGCTAAGCGGCATTTTATGGGATCGCTTTGACCAAACATGGTTTTTTCTCAGAATTGAACGCTCTACAAAAGTGCTCATTGCGGCAAAGTCGTAACTCTCACTGGCGAGGCAGTAGGGGCCACTGAACCTGATTTTTCCATAACATTCGCGTTGTTTCGCATTTATCTCGTGAATAACAAGAGCTACGGAAAGAATGTGAACGACAAACTTGTAGGGAATTCTATTTTCTACAAAAAAGGTCATATGGACCAAATCGCTAAGATCAATATTAAGCGAGATATTAAGCCTTGAATTGATTTTTCCGTGAAATTTTGGCCGATCATTGATTGATTATTGATGTAAGATATTCATCATATCCTACTTTCCTAGCCTGAAAAAAATGTATTGAACAGAGAAAGAAAACAAGATATTAATTAGTTTGAATCAATGATCGGCCAAAATTTCACAGAAATATCAATTCAAGGCTCAATATCTCGCTTAATATTGATCTTAGCGATTTGGCCAATAGGACCTTTTTTGTAGAAAATTGAATTCCCTGCAAGTTTTTTCTGTACATTTTTTGTAGCTCTTGTTATTTACGAGATAAATCAAAAGAATCGTGAATTTTATGGAAAAATCAGGTTCAGTGGCCCCTACTGCCTCGCCAGTGTGAGTACCGACTTTGCCGCAATGGGCACTTTTGTAGAGCGTTCAATTCTGAGAAAAAACCATCTTCGGTCAAAGCGATCCCATGAAATGCCGCTGAGCTAAATAAATTTAAAAATGAAAAATCAGAGTTTTTGTGTATTTTCAATGGGAAATCTTCACACGCCTTGGTCGAGGACTTAAATTAATATTAAGGGCTCAAACGTTCAGGGATTTTTTTTTTGGGTATTTCCAACAAAAATTACGATAGGACCGAAAAAAAAAACAAAAAAGTAAAAAAAAATCACCCTTATATATATATATATATATATATATATATATATATATATTTTATTTATAAAAAAGTTATAAATTTTAAAAGGAAAAAACCCACAAAAAGAATAATTACCTAATAGTTATTAGTTTCAAAAGATTGTCTTTACATAATTTTTGAAGTTCTATTTCCTTTATATGCCTATGTATGGATATGGATAGATAAAATGTCAAAATACTATAACACAATCAATTTCATACACTGTCATAATGATTATAACCCACAATTGTTCATAAGATAACAAAAAGTCTAGATTTACAAAATTTTCAAGAATAAAATGTGATCAACAAAATTATAAATTTGAAACATACTGTATATGAAATTGTAGCTAACTAAAAGTAGCCAATGGTAGAACAGCAAACTTCTTGATTACAATAGCCAATCAGGAACAGATGGTCACATGTAGAATTTGAAATTGTGAGGGAATAACAACGGGGGAGTGTCAGAGGCAATTATTATTGAAATTTGTACATAGTTAATAAAAATGGAAAAATAGTTTTATGTATAAGTTATGGAAAATAAACCCAAACAGTGAAATGTGACAATTTAGTGCGCGAATTCAAAAATTCAAATGAAAAGGAAGGAGGAAAATTGGTATCCAGGGGAGCAACAAACAAAGCCATGAGGAGATCGAAAATGAATTTAAAAGAATGCCACGCTATATTTTTGGAGAAAGAGAAATGGAATAATTTCAACATTATAAGCAAAAAACCAATATTACCTTATTTGTACACCATACACAAGTATTCGAAAGCTGATATTTGGATTGGAATGGTTCCTTCTATTTGGTATTGGAGTTCCTGATAGCATTGGAGTGAAAGGGAATCCAAATCCTGGTGTATATCTTGAACACCGACAGTTCCAGACAAGTATAAACTTTCATAGTGCACATCACGTCCTGAACAATTGCACTAATAACGCATCTCACATCAGAAGAACTTTATTTCACTTTATTTTGAACTATAGAGGAAAATTTCACTTTCAAGGTAAAAGTGAGGTTGTGCCTATCTATCCATGACTTGTTTCTCATGATTATCCGTGAATATTTGTAGATTCACCTTAGAATAAGTTATTTCTCGTAGGCCAGGTAAAATTAAGTTTTCCTGAATAAAGGAAATAATTGCTTTTTGATACTATCTCGTTTCTCTTCCACAATTATCAACAATCGTATTTATAAACACTGAATAGAAATTGACAAGCAGTGGATAGTGGCTCAATTGCCTGAACCGGCTATCTGAGATGAGAGGCGTACCAACTGTGCTTAGCTGTGGTAAGGAAAGTGGTAACAATTGGCAGCAACGTGACGAGAGAACAGTGACGTTAGCTAGCAATTATTATTACATGATTGCAAAATATATTATACAGGGCGAAAATACTTATCTATATCATAACAATTTGGCTCACAAAAATGAGTGAAAATTATTTGCTATTTTATTATATAACAACAATTTATTTTAAATTATCGAAATATAACAATATATATAGATATATATATATATATATATATATAGATATATATATATATATATATATATATATATATATATATATATATATATATATATATATATATATATATATATAGATATATATATATCCATACATGGTTTGATCTAACCTTTTGCACATCCGTGGATGACGAGTGTATAATGCCATTCAATAACAAATTACAGTGAATTCTGAAAAAAAAAATTAAAACTTGTTTTGTTCTTTATAAAATTCAAAAATATTATGGGGAGTGCCTCCCGCCCAATTTCAAGTGACCCATTCAGAGGAGAACTTACAATACAATAAACATTTAACTCGATATTTGAATGAGGTGGAATGTTGCACTGATTGTGTGGTAAATTCACACATTGCGGGCTGCCTGAGAAAGATATTCAATTTCAAAGTTAAGAAAACTAACTTTTTATATGCAAACTGGTTATAAAGTCAGAACTAGTTGACTTCATACTCTGCTTTGGGGTACTTATCATAATGATCACAGTCACTTGTGAGAAACAAACAACACAAACAGTGGGGAACATTCGCAATTGAATATTCTTTTGAAAAATAATATCACGAACATTGTAGTGTTCGAGACATTTCGAAAACGTCAACTTAACACTGTTGCCAAGCAATATTCTCATATGCACGGTTCACAAAGATGTCTACGAAAAAAAATTTGTTAGATTCTACTAGTGTTTTCTGATTGGCTGGTGAATGAGAGATCTCAAGACCATAATCAACAACTAATCAGAAAACAGTACGCGATTTGCACGAGAAATGAATTGAACATTATTGTCTTTGTTTTTTAAAAAATGTGCCATCCCATCAAAAAATAATTATCTTAATATATCTTGTACGAAAACGCCCGCATAGTGATTGACGACTCCAGAAACCAACCAGAATTGAAATTTACTACTTCATTCATAAATGCGACGAGTGATTCATCTTCTCGTCCACTTTTCAAAATACGCACGAAACAGCTTGTTGTTTAGTTTTGAGAGCCGGCAAAAGACAAAGACAATAATGTTCAAATCAATTTTCCTACACATCGCGTACTGTTTTCTGATTGGTTGCTAATTGGGATCTTTCTTCCACCAGCCAATCAGAAAACACTAGTAGAATCAAAGTTTCGTTCATAGACAGCTTTGTAAACCTTGCCTGCGAGAATCTTACTTGGCAACAGTGTTCAGTTCATGTGTTCGGAATGTGTGAATCACTACAATTGTCGTGATAATATTTCTCAAAACAATATTCAATTGCCAATGTTTTCCAGTGTTTGTTTCTTTGAAGTGATGATTATGACAAGTGCCTCAAAGGAGTATGAAGTCAACTAGTTCTGTACCAGTTTGTATAGTTAGTTGTTTTCTTCACATTGAAATTGAATGTCTATCTCAGGCAGCCTGCAATGTGGGCATTTACCACACAATCGGTTCAACATTCTACCTTATTCAAATGTCGAGTTGAATGTTCATTGCATTCGGCAATTGCCAAAGTTTCCATTCGAGTAGGTCACCTGAAATTAGGCGGGTGGCGCTACCCAAATTTTACAAAGAACAAAATATGTTTTACATTTTGTTTTTCAACCACTAATTCGTTAAAAATGGCATTATACACTCGTCATTCACGCGTATGTGATAGGTTAGATAAAACGCTGTATATATATATATATATATATATATATATATATATATATATACTTAAAAATTTCAAATAGCATAGGGTTGTCAAGTGGCACATAGTTGAAAAGATAATTCGATTCCCTTTTCAACCATTTAATTTCGTTGATTCGTTTTCCACAATATACATTTGAAGTGCCAAGTAAAACAAAAAAAAAAAGTATTATGTGAGATTTTCATTTATTGAGAATGAAAAGCAAAATGCTTGTTAATTAACGAATTAGCCTACTGCTTCATGACGATAAAATATTCGATTCGGATATTCTTCCCGAACATTATGTAACAAATCTGCAGGTATACCAGCACAAACCGGTGTTTTTTTTTTGTTTCAGTTCTTTCAAAGAGTCGGACTGTAGCTCATATACTCTCGATTTGACGTAACCCCACAGAAAGAAGGTGTGAAGTCTGATAATCGTGCCGGTAAGGTGAGAAGAGTAGGTTAGTAGTGTTATGATCATTCTATACATCAGAATGTCTTCAACATTGACAATTCAACTCATGTTTGAAAAATCGCATATGCCACAGTGCAATTGTCAGTTTGACAGCGGCAAAAGTTAGCTGCAACTTTTTCAGCTACAAATGCACTAGTGGTTTTTTCACTTATTCATTTGTTCATCAAAAATCGCGGTGTTGGTTGCCAAAATAAATAGTTTGACATGTTTGTCAACAATTTATTGGATTTCTAAGCACTAACAATGAGTCGATTCGGTGAGTCTACGACCGCCGAAATTAGTCAAATTGTTAATACCTCTGTGCCTACTAATACAGTTGCGACGCAATCATCAATCTGGCAACAATTTTCTACGCTTTGCGATGCAAAAAGATATAAATTTGAGCCAGATACTTCCATCGAGAAATTGAACGTAATATTTCAAGATTGGGCATTTAATATGCGAAAAGGCAACGGAGAAGACTACAAAGAAGCGGTAGTCAGAACAATTTGGAACACCACCGCTAAAATGCTACAAAGTAAATATTATAATGAATTCAATATTGTATTTAACCCTTTCACCGACGTTCAGTTTAATTCATCACGAGCTGCACGTGATGCTAAACATGAAATCCTACAAGCACAACCCTAAAAGAGAAAATCTAGTGCATCAGCTCTTAATAAATCTGAAGTATTTGCAATGGCCAGATCATATGACGAAAATGAACCGGACTTTAAAATAAATTATATCATATTTTGAAGAAGGGAATTAAACCTTTTTCATATCTGAAATTGAAAATAATGGAAAAGAAACTGGACGTATCGAGTATAATCCTCTATTTTCGAAAACGAGACAAGGCGGTAACAATAAATTGTGTGACAGCAAAAGGATTACGCCTAACATTTTAGAGGAAGATATTTGCCCAATACGTTTATTCAAAGAGTTAATGGAAAAACGAGACACTTTTATAACATTGGACAGAGTATTTCTTACACCAAAACTCTTTTGGAAGAAGAAAAATTCTAAAGGTTGGTATAAGAATGTGCCGATTGGAATTAATGAAATTTCCAAATGGACTGAATGCTCAGCACAACGTATTGGTATAGATGTCAAAACGTGTCAAAATTACAAATCACTCAAATCGAGCGGCAGCAGTTAGCGAATTAAGTAAAAGCGGAATTGAAGAACAAGCTCTAATAAAAATAACAGGACACAGCAATTCATCATCAATAAAACCATACCTACAAGTTGACAAAGAGTATCATTCGAGTATTATTCAATCAATTCGTTTGAAAAAAGAAAAAACTTCAACATCTACTACAGAAACGATTAGCTGTGGCACCCGCAGCGACACCACTGTTCCTAGTATGAATTTCATAAACTGCGTTTTTAATAATTGTACATTCAATTAGAAATGTGTTTATTTTTGATGTTTCATAAATAAAGTTTGCATTGATTTGTTTCTAAATTTTTTATTCATTAAATTGTCCTGCCGAATTACACCCGATGTTTGTATTGGTATCAGGTAAATTTGTGTTTTTCAAATTCTAAACTGTTTCCTTTAGCAATTTGACTCGAAAAACTGTCAACCTTAAAACGATCCACCTTCGGTGTCGCGTTCTTATTAGTTGACAGTTTTTCTCGTCTAATTGCTAGGCAACAGTTCTTCATTAAACAACCCAAATTAACCCGATGAAATACAAACCTCTCGTGAAATTTTAAGTTATAAAATAATCCAATATTATATTGGGCATTTTTTGGTAACTGCTCAATTATCAGTTTACCGAATTCAATGAATGCTACCAGTTATAAATTGGGTATTATTTGGGTCGGACGACGAAAAAATCAACTGAAAAGCAAAAAATAAAATAAACCTTCTTAGTCTAAATGATAATTGAGCTCCTAAACTAATGTGAGTAACTGATTTTGAGTCGGCGCCAAATAAACAATTATCGAAGGTCATTATCTATGAAAGAAGTCATCAAAACGCAGCCGTGCATCTCGCTGCCATCATTTTACGCTTCACCTAATTCAATTGCTAGTTTGTTTGGCGCCGACTCAAAATCAATTACTTACATTAGTTTAGGAGCTCAATTATCATTTAGACTGAGAAGGTTCATTTTATTTTTTGCTTTTCAGATGATTTTTTCGTCGGTGTGTGCCAATGTTCACTAGTGAAAAATCAATTATCCCCTATTTTTCCACCCGTAAGGGTGGCTTATTCCTTTCGAAATCCAAATATGAGGTATACCCTATTTATTAGAAAAAGAATCCTCCAAATCGAAAAACTCAGTACAAAGTTATGCCTGATAGAATCGGTTAACGGACCAGAATTCAGAGGCTGAGTGATCAATATCCTTCATTTCGCTACCCTTAGGGGTGGATTCCATCTTTTAAATACAAATGGAACCAAACTCGAAGTACACCCTACACTGAAAAAAGAATTATCGGAATCGGACGCCCCAGTAGAAAGTTATGCGTGATCATACATAAAAAAATATGATGAAAAAAAATAAAATATACGGGTCGAATAGAGAACCTCCTCCTTTTTGGTTTCGTCGGTTAAAAATTTCACTCCATCGCAAAATTATTCTTAATTTTTAGAACATTTTTCTCTGGAATGCCAAAAAGTGATTCATAAATATTTTTTATACCCCATCTCACATATCTTGAGAAAGTTCGTAAAAATACCATCATTTCAACTTTTATATTTTATGCTAAACATAATTCTCAATACTCTAACAGGCAAATAAACAACAAATATATACAATCAACATTTGGTAACAACGCTTGAATAAGCAACAAGAGAAGGAATCAGTGCCTTTCTCGTGAACTTCTCAGAACTTTTATCTTCTTCAGTTTCTTAGGGGTAGCTGTAGGAGGTCTTCGCTTCAAAACATTATGCCTGTTTTCATGATGGTCAAAGTTTGAAAAATGTCCCAAGTCTTTTTCTTTCAAGGGCGTGTAAACGGGCTCTTCTTTCTTCGGAGTCGTAGGGGCCGTTTTCTTCAAAATATTATGTCTGCTTCCACCAACGTATTCATGATGATTAGAGTCAGAGAAATCTCTTGAGTCTTCTTCTTCTAAGGGCAGATAAACGGGATTTCCTTTCTTCGCAATCGTAGGGGCCCTTTTCTTCAGAATATTATACCTGCTCTCATCAACGTAATCATGATGATTAGAGTCCAAAAAATCCCCTGAGTCTTCCTCATTCAAGGGCGGGTAAACGGGATCCCCTTTCTTCGCGATCGTAGGAGCCCTTTTTTTCAAAACATTATGCCTGCTTTCACCAAAGTATTCATGATGATCAAAGTCCGAAAAATCTCCCAATTCGTCTTCCTTCAAGGGCGGGTAGAGGGGATATTCTTTCTTCGGGGTCTCCACGTGTATAATTTTTTCTTTTTCGTGAAAGTAGTGGTGGTGCTCTGGTACTTTGATTATTTTCGTGTGGTAGATGGTCTTGATTTTATGGGGAACATGGATCCGGTGGTGTATGCTGAAATGAGAAAGCTTCAATTAGTTTTTTAATAATAATAATTAAAAAAATATTTATTGAGCAGTACTGAGAAAAAAAACAGGTACAGCACGAAAGGTGGTAATTCGGCTGCTGACGTTTTTCCATTTCCCCTAAATATTAACGAAAAATCGAAATAATTTACACTTATACATTCATAAGAAGGAAATACAATATATGTATGGATGAATAACGACAAAGAAAAAAGAAGGATGAAACAATAGCCTAGGTGCATTATATGAGAAGCTGCCCTCAAACTTTTTTGTTGAGTGCTGTAAAATTATCAACCCTGACATCAATATTGTGTACGGAGGATCTCCTTATCAATAAAGTGTGAAGGTAACTTGGAATTTTGGCGGAGAGCATTTTGTAGAGAAAAAAATAGAAATAAATATGTTATCCTATTGTTAATTTTTAGTAAATCTAATCTGATGAACTGTGGTGTCTCGTGGTCCCTATATGGGATATTGCATGAGAATCTTAAACAGGCGTTTTGTAATTTCTGAAGTTTTTCCCGATTGTCATAGGTTAACAAATAGTAATGAACCATGCAGCAGTAATCAATATGCGAAAATATCACTGATTTCACTAATTTCAGTTTGATACTTTCGTTTAATTGATTTTTCAGATGATACAGAGATTTCAACTTGAAGAAATATATTTTAGTGATATGGTTTACATGATCATTGAATGTACAAGTACAAGTGATATATCATCTACAATAAGAAAAACATGTGGATAACATAGAGTATTGATCTGATACTTCAGTATAACCCGAATTGGACGACACTGATATTTTTTGTCTGTGACAAATTTTTATCAACGGTGTACTTGGGAATATGAAACAATATTCACTGCCTTCTTGGAATATGAGCAAAAAATATCTTCACCATACATACCATAATAAAATTGATCAAGTTATTTTTGTGAAAAAATAGTTTTTTCCCACATGATTTATTGGGTTTTTCAAATCTAAAAATACAAATCATTTTACGTAAAAATTTATAGAATATTTTAATCGAAAAGACTCAAACGGAGATCTTGAAAAAGACCTGCATTGAGAACCATGATATTTTCAACGGTATTGAATGAAGTCCCTGAAAAGTCAGCGTTTCCATATGATTATCATTATTTGATTCATTTTGGGCTTGGACAAAACCGAAACACGATAAGTTGCTGAAAAATGCAATCACTTTTTCGAGCGTAATATCATAGGAGGGTTTTATCGCTCAAATTTTTTTCAAATTTTTCAAATAGCATTTTACCTGGAAATTTCTCCAAATGCGTTTTGCGGTCTTATTATCTGACTAAACCACGAAAGCAAAGCTTGAGTGGTTTAATTTTTGATAATAAGGCCGCAAATTGCTTAAGGAAAAATGCTTAAGGAAAAAAAAATTGTGATCCTCTACCACGCATTATATTTGATGAGAACATTTCCCGAATCACATTAGGAACTGAACCAGAATTCATGTTATATTCGAATTTTTTACTTGGAAAGTTACAACAATTCTCCTTCCAAAATCGAAGGAATCGTTTAACAGATTCATTCCCTCTCTCTCTCTCTCTCTCTCTCTCTCTCCCTCTCTTCTATCCTTCTGTTTCCACACAGAGGCAGTTCGGACATCCTTTGAAATCCTCATCTGTTTTTTCTCTCTGATGGGAAGTTACTTTCACAATGTCGTAATAATCCATTGTTTCCATAGCATACTTGAAAAACCAAATAATCTATTGGCAAGAGGCAATTCTTTATTTTTACAATCGTTTATTTATTTTCACTTGTTGTTTGTTCGTTCGTTAGTTAGGGACAAATCTTCCAAGTGAATTTTGGCACACTTCTAGTCGTCCGAATAACTTGAAATTTGGCAGGCGCACAATTCCGGTGACAATGCATTATGAAATTTTTGTTGAAAAAAAAAACAAAATGGCGGCTCTAAGATAGCGAACGAGATTTGTGATTATGGTCCAATTCGATTCAAAATAGGTATGCGTGGGTTCTCGGGGTCGGAGATTATGAATTTTCTGTCAAAATTTATGGCGGACGAATTTTGTGATTATGGTCAGATTCTATTCAAAATTGGTGTGTGGGAGTGTTTGGGGTCGGAGATCATGATTTCTTTGAGCTCAAATCTTACAGGCATTGTAATAACGATGCTCTATTAGGAATGAACAGATTAAGGCGAACAAACTGAAAAGCAAGAAATAAAATAACTAATAAAAACCTTTTTAAAGACAAGCTTTCATTTAAGCCTTGTATTAAAACGTATACAATAAGTTTAAGTCAACGCTGAGAATGATTCAATTGTTTTTAGTTGAATAATTTGGTTTCAAAAAGCTTGTCGCGTGAATTGTGATGAAATTAATACTTCGACAAGTTTTTACTTACCAACCAATCACTGCCCAATCAAAATAATTGGTACCTACTTTTATGAACACTTCGCGCATCCAATGAACTCAAACTGAGTTAATGTCCTACATACTTTCTGTAAAATAAGTACGAGTGATAGGTAATACTCATCCACACGTATCTCATCTAATAGGAGGCAGTTTTGATAATAATTTCTCAACCTGAATTATTACTTCCGAGGAAGTACTGAATGGTAAAATATTTTGTCAGATGAAAAATAATTTGGATTCATTTAAGTGATTTCGCTCTTCTGGTCGGTATATTCTTCAATAGTATTTCTTGGATTGTTACTTACTGATGATGACTACTTCCTGGGTATGGATAACAACTAACTTGCAGGAATAAATACGTCGACAACAGCAACACCTGAAATAGAGATAATTTAGTAATTCACCACCAAAAATTCAAAATATATACATCGAATGAAACTTCTATCAGTCCTGTCATTTTTTATAGAGAAAGAAGATAGTTAATATTAATGAGATTTTCATTCATCTGTCAAAACTGACATGTTTCAATTGTTAATTTGAACCAATCAGAATGTGATAACGTGATAATCAAGGTGCCGCAAAAGAATTAATCTTGTAAAATTGAAGAAAGCTTCTCTTTTGATGTACACTTGTATACTGTTTTTCAGCAAGGAAGTCTTGAAATTGTCTCCAAATCAAAGCTTTAGACCTTTTGGTGTTTTTTAAAGAAATTCAAACTTGAGATCAATCCCTTTTAGCGTTGCTACTCCATATCGCGACATATTTTACGAAATTTAAAAAAAGACGCGAGCGTTTAAAATTGTTTGTGTTAGTGTTTGTATCGCTGTATCTATTTTTCATGGAGACGACAGGTGATTACTTTATAAACAAAAATATTTTTTTGTGACACTGACATTTTATATTTACTTACGAGGGTATACAAAAATTTCAATTTTTGGTTCATGAAATTATCTCATAAAATACAAATATCTATAATTGGAGATTTGGTTCAGCGGGAACGAGGACAATAAAAGTGGTCCAAATTGAAAATGATTGCCGACGTTTCGACGTTTATTTATCGTCTTCTTCAGGGCTAAAAATACATATGGGTACAAAACATATTAAAATTCATTATAAAGATAACCATAATATGACACACAATAATGAATAAAACAGATTCACGAACAATTATGTGGTAAAAATAATATAATTTAGTAGAACAATAATAAACTATGCTTTATAAATGAAACAAATAGAGGTATACTTTTTCCCGTTATTCAGACATATATTATTTATCTGGTGTTGAGTATCATTGAAAATAAGAATTGTTGTTGCTGTTCACTGTAGGATACCTGTCTGAATTAAAATCGATGGTTTGTTTCGAAATAAAAAACAACGAAGTTGAAAGAACTTTGGAGATAAAAAGAAGAAAAAGCAAAAAACAAGAAACTACTTTCATCTATTCAGTAGTAAGGTGCTGGATGACTGAAATCGAAATACATATTTAGTACGGTTTATTTTGACTCATTTTATATTTGTTGAGAATGTGGTTGTAGCATACACTCAATCTTTCTGTGTCAGTTCTCATGTTCACAGTATCACTGAGGAACATATGGATCATTTCGCTAATGTTTCTCTTATACAGATTATTTTCTCTATCAACAATATGGGCTTCATCAAAATTAAACTCGTGTCTCTCAGTGGAGTGATATAATGCCAACGCTGTTTTGTTGGGTTTATCTTTGTGTTTTTCCTTACAGTCATAATTGTTTTGTTGTATGCGAGTTTTCAGGTGTTGTTTTGTCATTTCAATAAAACTCTTTTCGCAGTTGATACAATTCATTCTATAAACCAGATTAAAGCAGTCAAAGGTTGGAGTTACGTCTTTCAGTTTCGTAAATACACTTTTGATTTGATTGATTGGATAAAAGGCTAATTTTATTTCAGAGGGGTTGTGAGTTCTCAGACACTGAATTTTTTCAAATAAACCTTTTATATATGGAAACCTATGAAATGTAGGGCAAGTGTCATTAGAAATAATTTTGTGGTGTGCTGGAGGATGGTTGTATTCATCAATGATTTTATTCACTAGGTATCTGGGATAGTTGTCTTTTAGTAGTTGTTTTACTTCGAATTCATTATCTTTGTGGAAATCTAGGCTACTAAGATGATGGGCCCTAAATGATAGATTCTTGATGGTTTCGATCTTTTGTTCTAGAGGATGATTTGAATAATAATTCAGCAGCCTACCAGAACTTGTAGGTTTGGAATACCAGTTAGTTTTCAAACTTTCATCGGGTTGTCTAGTTATTAGGATATCTAAAAACGGTATACTTGCGTCAACTTCAGCCTCTAGGGTTAATTGGAGTTTGGGGTGGTAATTGGCAAATACGTTTGAGACGTCATCTACATATACTTTTAAAAACGGAACCTTGAATGAGAGAGATCTAAGACAGCTAGTGACTAAATCGTTCATTATTAAGTTGGCTAGAACTGGACTGGCAGGATTGGATTCAAGTTGATGATATAACTTCCCATTGAATGAAAAATAGCTTGAATTGAAAAGATACTCTAGAATTTGATAAATAAATCATAGTCGAGTGAGGTGTATGCGGATAGAAATGTCCATTTACTTTTTATTATATTCATTTTTAGATTCTTAGGTATATTTGTGAAGAGAGAAACAACATCCAATGATATGAGAATGTGTCCTTCATGCAGGACTACGTTTTTTGAGAATTCCACGAATTCAAACGAGTTTTTTACATTAAATTCAAATGTGGTTGTTAATTGTGCCAAAATGTTGTGAATGAAAACAGCTAGTTTATATAAAGGTGCATCTTTATAAATAACTACTGGTCTCAAACTTAAAATCTGCTCATGGGTTTTTCGAAGACCGTATAACTCAGGGTACACTGCATTATTTGTTTTGAGTCTCTTCAGCTCGTGTCATTGATGATATTCTTGCTTCTGAGTTCATTTATAATGTTATTACTAGTGCACGATTATCCGATGATTGCACAGTACAGGGTGCCCCAAAAGTATCAATTTTGTAAAATTGAAGAGAGCTTCTCTTTTGATGTACACACGTCCAGAATATACTGTTTTACGGCAAGGAAGTCTTGAAATTGTTTCCAAATCGAAGCTCCAGACCTTTTGGTGTTTTTTGAAAATAATTTCAATATTTTGATCAATACCTTCTAGCGTTGCTTCTCCATATCACGACATATTTTACGAAATTAAAAAAAAGACGCGAGCGTTTAAAATTGTTTGTGTTAGTGTTTGTATCGTTGTATCTATTTTTCATGGAGACGTCTAGGACAACGACAGGTGATTACTTTGATGAAAAAAAATTAAAAATTGCGACACTGACACTTTATATTTTTTTACGAGGATATACAAAAATTTCAATTTTTGATTCATGAAATTCTTTCATTAAATACAATTCGTGCAATGTTTGACAAATTTGCACTCATGCATTTCAACTGAAAAAAGCTTTCGTGCTCTTTTTCAACTGAAAATGCATTCAGACAAATTATCCAAAAAATATCGATAATTTCCATTGCACTCGGTATATTACCATTGAGAATTTCATTCATCTGTCAAAGCTGACATGCCGTCAATAAACTGACATGGTTTCATTATTGATTTGAACCAATCAGAATGTGATTACGTGATAATCGTGTACTAGTGAAATTGTTTTCAAATCGAGTCTTCAGACCTTTTGGTGTATTTTGAAAATAATTTCAATGTTTTGATCAACACCTTCTAGCGTTGCTACTCCATATCGCGTTTAAAATTGTTTGTGTTAGTGTTTGTATCGCTGTATCTATTCTTCATGGAGACGTCTGGGACAACGACAGGTGATTACCTCATTAAAAAAAAAATATTTTTTGCAACACACATTTTATATTTACTTACGAGGGTATACGAAAATTTCAATTTTTGATTCATGAAATTCTCTCATAAAATACAATTCGTGCAATGGAAATATACTCATACATTTCAACTGCACTCCTACTCTTTTTCAACTGAAAATTCATTCAGGCAAACTTTCCAAAAAATATCGATAACTTCCATTGCACTCGTGATATTACCATTGAAAAATTCATTAATCTCTCAAAACTGACATTCCATCAATGAACTGACATGGTTTAATTAATAATTTGAACCAATCGGAATGTGATTACGTGATAATCATGCACGATTATCGGATAATTGCAAAGTACAAGATGCCACAGAAGTATCAATCTTGTAAAATTGAAGAGAGCTCCTCTATTGATGTACACTTGTCCAGAATATACTGTTTTTCAGCAAGAAAGTCTTGAAATTGCCTTTAAATCAAAGATTAGGACCTTTTGTTATACCAAAATTTCAATTTTTCATTCATGTGATCCTCTCATAAAATACAATTCGTGCAAAGTAAATATATCTATGATTTTTGACAAATTTGCACTCATACACTGAAAAAGGCACTCGTGCTGCCGGAGCTTCCAGGCAGCATGCTACACACTTCTCAGTTTGTTTAAATTTTATTTGGTGCCCGGAATTTCAAATACAGATTAGATCTGAAAATTGAGTTGATTTTACAAGAATTTATTTAGTTTCACCTGTTCCGATGTCTGTCTGTGGGTTTGTAATAAAATCTTACAAGTTAAATTTGTCCCACTTCTAGTTGTCCGATTCACGTGACATTTGGCAGGCGTTCATAATTCCGGTGACAATGCATTATGGAATTTTTGCTGAAGAAAAACAAAATGGCGGATCCAATATGGCGGACGAGTTTTGTGATTATAACCCGATTCCAATAAAAATTGGTATGTGGGGGTTTTTGTGGCAGGACATCATGTTTTTGTCAAAATTCATGAATTCAAGACGGCGGCTCCCAGATGACGACGTGTTTTGTTATTATGGCCCGATTTCATTATTTTTATTTACCATTGACGTGCGGTGTTGGAGTGGGGGTAGAAAAGCCTTTTTTTGGATTTGGGCTAATTTTAGATAACTTTTTTATCACATTCAGAATAGCATCCCCAAAAATCTCTCAATTCATATTTTCAACAACTTAAGAGCTGATTTTAGGAGAAAGAAAATTTTAATGGCTTTTCCTAATAGGTTGCTCATTTCTCTCTCAGTTATTAATAATGCGATTTTTTTGAAATCTTGGTGGTGATTGTATGTTAGAAAAATGAATTATTTGGCGTAGTGAACATTTTTATTCACCATTGGCGTGCGGTGTTGGGGGGCGGGAATAGAAGCCTTTTTTGGGAAAAGCATATTAGGGCTTATTTTAGGTAATTTTTTTCCATCACCTTCAGAACCAGCGTCCCCAAAAACCCCTCAATTCATATTTTCAAAATCTTAAGAGCTGATTTTGGCAGAAAAAAAAAATTAAAAATCACTTTTTCTGATAGATTGTTGATTTCTCTCTCAGTTATTAATTATGCGTTTTTTTTAAATTTCACTGGTAATTGTATGTTACAAAAATCAAGTATTTGGCATAGCGAACATTTTTATTTAGCATTGTCGTGCGGTGTTGGAGGGGGGTGGGGAGTAAAAAAGCCTTTTTTGGGAAAAGCATATTAGGGGATAATTTTTTTTTGTCACATTTAGAATCAGCATCCCCAAAAACCCTCAATTCATATTTTCAAAATCTTAAGAGCTGATTTAAGCAGAAAAACAAATTTTAAAATGACTTTTCCTAATTGGTTGTTTATTTCCCTCTCAGTTATTGATAATGCGATTTTTTTTAAATTCTGGTGGTGATTGTATGTTTGAAAAATGGAATATTTGGCATAGTGAACATTTTTATTTACCATTGTCGTGCGTTGTTGGGGGGTAAAAAAGGCTTTTCTGGATATATAAACGGAAGTGCTTGATACACCAACAATATAAAAACGACTTGATGGAGACACCACACTTGCACCTCACCAAGTTGGTGAATATAAGAATGCATCCGGAGAAAATATAGAATTCAATGCATACAATATAATGAACTATGAAAATATCATCATTAGTCAATTCGTCAAGATTTGTACTTGCTTTTGGTACTGAATACAGGTGAATATTCGAATCTGCGGCTTTATAATGTCCACACAAAATACAAATGTGGCCCATTCTACAAAAAGTATCCTTACACACTACACTACCTGGAAATGAGCAATTCTCACGCACTAATGAAACTGATGAACGAGTGGTTGGATCCCCGATTTACAAAGCGTAACTATCAACAGAAACAATCCCTGTATTTAAGTATCGATTGGCCACTTCAAAGATCTTCCACACTTGCAGTGTAGTGTAATATCGAATAGTATTTTACACTACAAGGACAGGAAGTTAACATTTCCTACACCGCGCGACATGATGCCCGAGGCTGCAGTGCACATCTGTACAATTTCAAAATCTAGGTCAAAGTTGAAGTGATCTACTGCCCAGACTCAAATGACAGATTTTATTTCGAGTGCCCTCTACCACAAACATTACTATTCATAAATTCATCTTAAAGCCATCTGTCATGTGTTGAATATTTTACATTATGTCAATTGAGCATCGACAAACAGACGTGACTGAAGACTCATGGACTAGTGACACCTAGTGATGGTCTCCATTTGTGTGAAAATAAAAATAAGTAGTTTAGATTGACTGACTATCTCCTTTCTCTTCAACAATGGTCTTGTGCTTCCAGGTGCGGATTCAGGAGGGGTGAGGGGGCGAGGGGTGCAATTGCTCCCCCTGACGTTATTAACGCATCACTACTATAATCAAAAAAGCATATATGCGTAGAGTCCGTGTGCCCTTCCCCCCTCCCTATCCGCCTGCTTCAGCTGACGATATGAACAAATCTAAAATCTCTCTTTCTATCGTGCTTGTTATAAATTACTTCCGTACAATATGAATGAGTTGGTTTTAATCATTATTTCATATTTTTCAGAGGTACATGCATATTTGATATGGTGAGTTCCTAAAATTGTCAATTTTCGTTTCATTCAGTTTACTTTCCGTCATTATAATAACATTACCATACTCATCATCAGCCATGCAAGGAGATGATTCTTTGAATGACCATCATTATCATCTTTCGTCGTGTTATTGAATGATTATATTTAATGTGTTCCAGTCTAATAATGTTCCTCAACTTACACACACTCCAATATATTTTAACTTCCGAGTGCTCCATACCAGCTTTATAATTGTACTTCCTCGAGTAATCGAATATGTGGTTTGAGAGGGAATGGCATTTGTTCATTGAGGAAATGGAGACCTGAGACACTTTATCTCCATAGAATTAATATAGTGTAGAATATTGCCTGCTACCCAGCATATTAACTTTTTTATTGTGGAGGTAAAAACTCATGTTTTCCGTACTCTTGGAGGTCCTCCGCTATACGAGGATGTTGGACTTGAGTGGAGTGTGCAATACTCGCCTACCACCCAAAACACTTCCCTGCCCTATACTTGTGTACTTGAAACTGTCGGTAGGCATAACTTCAGGAACAAGTGGGATGCCATAATATGCATCCAAATTTGTCTACATTTGGCGTGCTTTCCCATAATACCGACGAATCATGTTATTTCCCTTTGTGCAGTTTCTTCTTGACTTTTGGTGTGCATAACGTAGCGGAGAAAGTTATCGCCCTCATGCCATGATTGTTTATCTATTATTATCATATGGGGTTGTAGGGTGTGACGGTAGTACCAAGCTCTAACTCCAACCTCTATCTTTGGCAATCATCTGGAGCATATGAATATATTATGATGCGGATCGTCTCTTTCCTTGCAGTAAATCTGTCATCAGCTGATTTTCATATTTTTCAATGAACCGTGCCCGTTAAGTTCCCGAGTCAGGAAAAAGTCGCTGGTTTTGAACTTGCATTCAACCCATGAAATACGAGCCAATTCAATAGGTCAAACATCGAGAAGATAATATGGTACAAGATTTACTACACAATTCATATATCAACCGACAACCAATTTTGAATAAAATATTTTAAATAACCTGCTCAACGAATAATATTGGAAAATAATTATGAAATAATTTAATCTTCCTACGATTTTAAGAGAAACTAATCAACAGAGTAATGAGCTTTTTGTAGTAAAATAAAATTTAGTCGCATTTTGAAGACAATGATATTTGAGGATTTAAATTCATCACTAAGCTTATTATGCTCAACCCCACAGCACATGGGATGATTCTGAGATACTGTCAATCTACTATATGGTTGATGTAGTTGAAATTCATTCCCGGTGAAATATTCGTGGAATGTATTTTTTTGTGTAAATTGAAATATTGTTTTTGAAAGTCTGATTAACAAGTTGAAAAAACGGGTTAATTCTTGTTCCCGGTCCTAAAAACATGTGCGATAGCTCATTCGATTCGGAATGTCGTCTAGAAAAATTTATTCCGAGCATTTATCAGCACATAAAAAATTGCAATTGTTATTAACAAAATGAAACGAAAAAAAAAAAAGATATTCAGTTTTTTGTTAATAACTCAAAAACTATTGCAATGTAAGAACTTTTGATGAAATACACTTAAAGAGATCGCTAGTGTCATTATCACAATCAATATATTCTATGAGAGGATAGAATATATAAAAGTAATGAAATAAACTAACCAGAACAACATAAATAATTTATATAACAACAAATAGTAGAAGTAGATAATCATATTATTCAACTGGTAATAGTTGAAGTAAGGTGGGTAATTAAGTATTTTGGAAGTAATAAAAAAACAAGCAGTTAGTAATTAGTAGATTTCAGCCACAAAAAATTGAAAAATAAAAACTTTTCAACAAAAAATTAAACCGACGAAATACGGAACTGAAAAGTAAAAAATGAAATGAATCTTCTTAGTCTCAATAACTAAGCTCCTTGACTGATGTGAGTAACTAATTTTGAGTCGGCGCCAAACAAACAATCAACGAAGATCATTAAATTACTCCACAAAAATTATCAGAATGTCACCGCCAAACTCGATGCCATCATTTTACGCCCAACCTAATTCATTTACTTCTTTGTTTGGCGCCGACTTAAAATTAGTTACTTACATAAGTTTAGAAGCTTAGTTATTGAGACTATGGAGGTTTATTTTATTTTTTACTTTTTCGTCGGTTTAATTTTTTGTTGAAAGGATTTTTCAATAGTATTAAAGCCCTGTTGGAAAAAAAAATATGTCGATTTTTCAAAAAGTTATACGATTGTTAGCTGACTAATTTTCATCCAATCTCTGTTTTTACAAAAGTCGACATAGAAGTTTGAATAATTGACCTATACATTTTTGCTTCTTGGAGCCCTTCTTATATACATACGCAACAAGATCACGTGATAAAAGTTTTATATTTTGTTAAGAATTTTTTAACTAAAAAAATAATATAATTTATTTTAAAAAAAAAAAATAAGAAATTTTATAAACAAATAGACAAATATAATATTTTTGAAAAATTACTTTTATTGCAAACAAAATGATGATTTGAACAAAAAACCTTAAATAATTTTTTCATTGTTCATAATCTTTTTTTATATTTCGTTCGAATAATTGAGGAATTTTTTTCTTTTTGAAAATTATAATTGGCATTTTTCTATAGGTTAACAAAAAAAATATTTTTTTATCAATAATTTCATTGTTCATTAAGTTTACAATTTGTTATAAACAATTTGTGACCCTCGGTTTATTTCTTTCCTGGAAATGAAAAAAATTACAAAAACAGCCATATATAACAAAGTAATGGAAAAAATTTTCCTCAATTTTTCATAACATTTTTAAATATTACACGATACCAAAATCAAAGTGACCTCTTAATTTCTCAAGTAACAAATAGATATAACTTTAAAATTATGAGACATACGATAATGGACATTTGGGACATTTTTGTAGAAGATCAATCGAGGAGCAACTGAGCAAAACGCATTACGTCCATAATATGTGATTTCGAGTAAATGACGAAAAACTAGTTGAATCAGATTTATTCGAAAACAGATATTCATTCGTTTACAAATTGGAATGAATAACACTTTTGAAAAGGTTGGAAGGTGATATTCTCCAAACATAACGTTATATATATATATATATATATATATATATATATATATATATATATATGTTTACAACTTCTCTACTGGATTTATGCTGGTTTGCTCAACCAATGTGTGGATTTATAGCATTTTGCCCAATACATAAGGAATTATTTCGTTTTGCTCAACCTGTTTTTGTATTTATTGCAGTTTGATCAAATGAACAAAATTTATTTGAATTTTGGTTACGAAATAATACAATAAGTACTTGAAGAAACTCTTTGCTGATAAAAATATTTCATTTAAACATGTTACCCATCATTCTTCTTCGTTTCCGTCATCCTCATCCAAGTTATCTCTATCATTTTCTAAGATAGTTTTATACCATTGCAGGTCTTCTTCTTCTTCCCATTCATCCCTGAATTCTTGAGCTGATAAACGTTTCAGAGATTTTTTCATCTTGTCTTTTAGTGGTCTTCCTAGTTTTGCTAAATCCAGCCTCAGCCGAGAATCGTTTCTTCCCTTCTAGAGTAAAGTTTCAGGCTGCTCCGATGGAAAGGCCATCGTGTGATGATTCGTTCAACTAAAGCTTAACTGCACAAAATAATTCACAATCTTCCTTCAGATCAAGATGGCTATCCCTTGATGATTTGCTCAACTACACGAAATAATTAACAGAAATTTTTCTTGTGGATTTATTGCAGTGACCAACCACTCGGTGGATTTATGCCGGTTCGTTTAGTCAAACAGCGGATTTATATCATTTTGCTTGGTTCTGCAATTTTGATATGGCAATTCTCAACGCATTTGAGGCGGATTGCTCCAGTTGAAAACAGTGGGTGGTGTATTGACCAAAATAATTTACTCCAGTAGTATTCACTTGAAATATGTTAAAAACGGACTCAATGCGTTTTGCTCAGTTGCTCCTCAATCAATCTTTGAAATGTATAAAAATCCAAGTTGGTAACTATTGCTGATCAGCTATTACATGTATTTGATAATAAAAATTTGTTTTTTTTACATTTTTTTATTTTTTTTTAATTAAAATTTGTTAAAAAATGAAAATACAGCTGTGAACCAGACAATTTTGTTAAATGATGGAATATCCACCAAATAACCTTCACATCATACCCATATGTCTTATAGTTTAAATTATAAACGTATTTTAATTAATATTTATGTAACTCGTGTTCCGTTATATACGATATTTCATTTTATATTACTGCACTCATTTATATTTAGCAATATCTTTACTTTCTATTTATCGTGATGAATTATAATAGCTTCTAACTGAAGTTGCCTCTATTGTTTATTTAAAAAACATTATTTTTTTAATCAAATTATGGAGTTTTTCTCGAATTTTTTTAGGTTTTCTAAGCTATATCGTTTTTTTATATTTCGTTTAAATAATTAATTAAGGAATATTTTTCTTTTAAAAATCATAATTGGCATTTCTCTATAGGTTAACAAAAAAATATTTTTTTATCAATAATTTCATTGATTATCAAGTTTAAAGTTTGTTATAAACAATTTGTGACCCTCGGTTTATTTCTTTCCTGGAAGTGAAAAAAATTACAAAAACAGCTATATATAACAAAGTACTGGAAAAAATTTACCTTAATTTTTCATAACATTTCTAAATATCACACGATACCGCAATCAAAGTGGCCTCCTAATTTTTCAAGTAATAAATAGATATAACTTTCAAATTATAAGAGGTACGATAATGGACATCGAGGGCATTTCTGAAAAGGATCAATCAATCTTTGAAATGTATGAAAACCCAAGTTTGTAACTATTGCTGATCAGCTATTACATACATTTGATAATAAAAATTCGTTTTTTTTACATTTTCTTACTTGTTTTGACTTATAACTTGTTAAAAAATTAAAATACAGCTGTGAACCAGACAATGTTGTTAAGTGATGAAATATCCACCAAATAACCTTCACATCATACCCATATCTCTTATAGTTTAAATTATAAACGTATTTTAATTGACATTTATCTAACTCGTGTTCTGTTATATACGATATTTCATTTCATATTACAGCACTCATTTATATTTAGCAATATCTTCACTTTTTATTTATTGGAATGAATTATAGTAGCTTCTCACTGAAGGTGCTTCTATTGTTTATTTTAAAAAACATTATTTTTTTAATCAAATTATGGAATTTTCCTCGAATTTTTTACAGTTTTCTCAGCTGTATCGTTTTTTTATATTTCGTTTAAATAATCAATTAAGGAATTTTTTCCTTTTTAAAAATCATAATTGGCATTTCTCTATAGGTTGACAAAAAAAATATTTTTTTATCGATAATTTCATTGATTATTAAGTTTACAATTTGTTATGAACAATTTGTGACCCTCGGTTTATTTCTTTCATGGGAATGAAAAAAATTACAAAAACAACCATATATAACAAAGTACTGGAAAAAAATTTCCTTAATTTTTCATAACATTTTTGAATATTACACGATACCGCAATCAAAGTGGCCTCTTAATTTTTCAAGTAACAAATCTAACTTTCAAATTATAAGAGATACGATAATGGACATCAAGGTCATTTTTGTGGAGGATCAATCAATCTTTGAAATTTATAGAAATCCAAGTTTGTAACTATTGCTGATCAGCTATTACATGCATTTGATAATAAAAATTAGTTTTTTTTTCCATTTTTCTAATTTTTTTGAATTAAAATTTGTTAAAAAAAGAAAATACAGCTGTGAACCAGACAATTTTGTTGAATGATGGAATATCCACCAAATAACCTTCACATCATACCCATATGTCTTATAGTTTGAATTATAAACGTATTTTAATTATTATTTATCTAACTCGTGTTTCGTTATATACGATATTTATTTTATATTACAGTAATCTATAATTTTCTTATTTGTTTATTTAAAAAACCATTAATTTTTTAATCAAATTATGGAATTTTCCTTTTTTTTAATTTTCAGCTGTATCTTCTAAATTTTTCAATTTACTTATATTTTTACACTTTTTATCATGATAAAATAGGATAGAAAGATGAAACAGAATCCATAAATAAATACAATTTTTTTATTATTATTATTATTAATATATTATCGTATCTCTTATAGTTCAAGAGATAAATCTATTTGTTACGTGTTAATCAGACTATAATATACATCAAATATACAAACAAGGTACCGTTAATAAATTATAATGCATAAATAGTGGCCTACAATGTTCACTTGCAGTTGCTTCTGCCAAAATTTTAATCGCCTTTTTCTTAAAAACAAAGACTTTATCAGCTTTCGCTGATTAACCTCGTTGTTTAAGGCCATAAGAAATAACATATTGAATTCAACTATGGTTTAGAAGTTTGAGAACACCGAGAAAGACAGTCTCAACTGACGAAGTAAATATATGTTTACTAGTTCAACACTATCAACATGGTACTTCCAGGTAAGTTTATTATCGATATAAGCCCCCAAGAGTCTAATACAATTTATTTGGTGAACAGTTTCTTTATTTAATTCAACCAAGAAGCTTTTATCAATTGTCGTATTTTCAGTAACAAAGTCTATCGATTGAGATTTAGCAGTAGGCCATTTACAGAACACCACTCAGAAATTTGATTGTTACTTCCTGAGCTCTGTTAATTACTTCAAACAGTACGAAGATATCAGTGTCATTGGCAAAAATAACAGAACTGGAAGTTTTTTTAGAAAATTTCGGAAGATCATTCCAATGAAGTATATACAGGGTGTTAGTGAATAAGTGCGACAAACTTCTGCATGAAAAAATAATGACAGTTTGTTATATAACTTTTGTCCGCAAATGCTTTGTTTTCCGAGATACGGGGGGTTGAAGTTTTTCTTAAAAACTGTCTATTCATTTATTGCTCTGAAACCGGTCGAAATATGCAAAGTAAATTTGATGAGTTTCGAGAGGTAGTTATTGCGCATTTTTTGACATGCAATTGAGAATTTTATGTTCATCATTGGCACTCAAACGGGTAATGGTCTCCATTTTTTATTTTTTTAAGAAAAAATGGTACGCCACAGATGTTTCAAATAAAAAATAATTTTTGAATTCCTTGTTTAATTTGTGACAAAAAATCTCCTACGCCTTTTTTCCGTATGGGGCGCCGTTTTTATGCAAAAAAATAAAACATCTTAACGCGTGTTTTTCATTTCTTTAATACATTATCAATAACTATCTAATACAGTAACGTTAAACCAGAACAATAACAGAAAATAACACTCATGAATAAATAGGCGCAAAGCTACAACAAATGTTCAAAATGACCTCCCTCATTGATTGTCGTATTCGCGCAAATATTCCTGGTGTATTTCTTATTGTCTCACAGCCGGCTATAATTCGATTCCTCAGGTCTTCAAAATTTTCGACGGGAGTGGAATGAACTGATGACTTGAGAAAACCCCAAATGCAAAAATCCAGAGGATTTAAATCCGGAGACCGAGCAGGCCAATGTTCCGTACCTCCCCTACCTATCCAACGATTTGGATATACTGTATCTAAGTGATTACGTACAATAATACTGAGATGGACTGGTGCACCATCACGCATGAACCAGAAGTGTTGTCCCAGCTGTAGAGGGATTTCTTCAAGAAGAACAGGTAAAGCTTCCTGTAGGAAATTAAGGTAAGAGTTGCCTGTTAGTCGTTGTGGGAGGAAATATGGTTCGATTAAATGATCATCAAGTACCCCAAGCCATTAATTTGAAAATGAAGAGACGCTAATTTGACATTTTGTTGAAATATTCGTATTTAACAAAATTTTGACAGTAGCCTACTAGCATCACTACTAGATAATGTATTAAAGTAATGACAAATACGCGTTGAGATGTTTATTTTTTTTGAGAGAGATTTTTTGTTACAAATTGAAGGAGAAATTCAAAAATGATTTTTTATTTGAAATATCTCAGTGGCGGACCATTTTTTTCTTTAAAAAAATTGAGATCATTACCGTATGCGCGCCAATGATGAACATAAAATTCTCAATTGCATGTCAAAAAATGTGCAATAACTATCTCTTAAAACTCACCAAACTTCATTCGCATAAATCGACCGGTTTCAGAGCAATAAATAAATGGCCAGTTTTCAAGAGAAACTTCAACACCCCGTATCTCGGAAAACGAAGCATTTGCGGACAAAAGTTATTTAGCAAACTGTCATTATTTTTTCATGCAGAATCACCCCCTGAAATGTTCCGCACTTATTCACTATCACCCTATAGAACGTGATCAATATTCCACAATCAAAATAAATGACTTGAAGAGGGTTTCATGGATCGAGAAACAAAATCTGTGAGCATTAAAAAACTAATGAACAAGTGATAAACTCAACTACGTTAATTACTGTTTTCAATAAAGGAATGCATTTTGCCAAGTCGAACAAAATATCCGCACGAAGCATTTGTAGAAAAAACATACTGTTATGTCCGTGGCTGCATAAAACCAGGTAAGTAACTCAAACGAGAGAAGTCTTTAAAAATAAATGACCTCAAACCAGTTACATCGAACAGGTGATAAAAAATGCCACCATTAAATATCCACTCAACAAGTGAAATTGTACTCACTCTGTCCATATTCAACATATGACAAGAACACGAGGAAGAAGGAATTGAAAACTCGCGATTTCTACTCGAGATACACTGCGTCTCGCGAAACTTTCCTATATACATATATATTTTTGAATTATGAAGTGGGGTGTGCCAAACGAAGAAACAAAACAATTTCCTGAAGGATGTAATGAATGGGCTCAATGGACGATGAAAAAAGAAGTTAGTTTTTGACACGCGATCATAATGATGCGTTCGATAGGAGTCACAGGTAGAAAGCTATTGTTAAACAATATTATATTTTTTATTATTCCGTTTCCGCGTAATAACTATTCTTCACAGTACTTGCAGATCGATAGGTTCGATGCGCTATGTAATTTTTTTGTCGATTGTCTGGTGTGCGAAGAACCTAGAAACACGGGTAGTCTGTGGGTAAGACCGGCAAACAACCCAATTTTCAGTACACTTTCCATTATCAAATTGGGAGCATGATGAAATGTTTATTTTAGAACAAATCTGTTTGGTATCCCTAAATCTCTCTTGATTTTTTAACCGACGAAAAAAAACGAGGATGTTCTCTAGTCGACACGTGATTGTTTTTATGTATGACAACGCATATTCACAGAGTAGTCCGATTTCTGTGATTATTTTTTTAATAAATAGAGTATACCACGAACTGACTTCCATTTGGAATTGAGAATGAAATTTCACTCCTGAGGGTATGAAAATAGAGGATGATTGTTGGTTCACTCACTGAATTTTTACCTAACCGATTCTACCACGAATAACTTTATACTGGGTTATACGATTAAGATGTTTTTTTTTCATTGTATGCTGGGTATGCTTGGAAGTTAGTGCCATTCGAATTTAAAACAAAATCATACTTCCAAGGGTAGAAAAATAGGAGATGATTTATTGATTTTACACCTGTGAACCTATTCTGTTGAAACATAGTTCTGATGACACTACAACATAATAGAGGCCCAAAGTTAATATGATGATGCAGACGGAAGGCAGTCGAAGGGATCTCCTCAACGGTTCACAGCAGCTACCTCGTGTTTGGGGTAATATGTACATACAGAGTGGGCCATCGAAAACGAAACAGCGGCTCTGTAGGTCGGCAGAACCAAATTATATAAAAACGCTCGGAAGCATCAACTATATTTCCGAGGGGGACATCGTTCGCGATAAAATTCACCCGAAATACATTCCATCCCTCGGATCTGTGACCGCCACCCCTAAATTTTTAAATGGCAACATATGGCAAGTGATACCTCATTTGGAAGGTATTCTCCCTCTCAAAATCAAAAAACAAAAATTAATTAGTTCTATCGATTCGTTTTCGAGATATAGGAACTTGAAGTTGGGAAATCACTTTTTATTCACGCCATCAATAAAAAAAAATATCTGATAAAGCAACTGTCGCAATAATTATTATTGTCAATGAACTGAATGTTCGAACTGTCTACCACCCATTTCCATACAATAGTACGAGTTCCGTTCAAAACGAGACCCCATATACCAGGAAAATATAATTTGGATATCGATTGGCAGAGTCCACAAAACGGCGCGCGCATATAAGTCGGTAGAGAGGCATTCGCAAAAGAGGGAGAAGTCGGCTGTGGTTCCGTTTTGAAATATTTCAAAGATTCAGTAGCTTGCTGAGCCCAGCAGAAGCAGTCACGCGTACGACTAGTATCCAGAGTGTGAGCCAAAGCCCGAAGCAGTCCACGACCGTCCCGAGCCTTGTCGAAGTAGTGAGATCGCAGTTTGGGTGAATATGTTGTATCAGGTAAAAGACATCAGGAAATATAGGTGTGATTTGCGCATGATCAAACCATAGCCGTCAGAGGCATATGTTCACTTTATTGCGGCGCTGATGATTAGAGTCGTGTTTGAGATCCGATACGAACCACCACGTACGCCGAGTTATAGCACGTGACCGTCAGACCAGTAAACCAGAGACGGTGAGTCATGTAGTTTCCTTTACAACAAGAGCATCGCGCACTGCTTCCAAAATTAGTCGCTTTGGCCGTTCGTATACATTTGCATTTGATACCCGCTGTTGCCTTGCACCCGTTTTTGATCTTGCATACGAATCCGTACGACCCCCTTGTACAAGAGCTTTTGGTTACTACGTTTTCCCCGCCTACATGAACACACCCTTTCCGCTTTTTCTATAGCTAGTGCTTGCCAGTCGTTGATTTTGTTGTAAATAACTTGAGGCTGACATCAGCCGCCCTAACTGCATTGATATTTCATTAATATACCTGTTTATCCTGTTTTTAGTAATCTTTCATTTACTATCTTGAGTAGAATTCAAACAGCTAGTGCGCAGTCGCCACCCAGGTCCGAAACCCTGTTATGGGCAAATAAAGCCTGCCTTGCTGGCCCTGTTACAGTGTCACGACTATATTGACCCCTGGAGTGTCTTTCTTCACTGAGACTGCCTGGAGCAAAAGTGGCCTTTTCCACTATGAACCAAAAGGTGGCGCCCGAGGTGAGACCGAGAACAGTGATAAGCGCCAAAGTTTGATAGTAGGGGGAGATACTCCTTTACACCACTCTATAGAGCCTCTTCGTGCAATCCAACTTCCAGGAAACATTCTATCCAAAAACGCCCCAACAGGCTGTGCATAATGTGGAGATGCCCCGTCTTGTTGAAATATCAAGTGGTCTTCATGGTTACGATCGTCATTTTCAATGATGTCTACTAATTATGGATAAACAAATTCATTCAATAATTCCAAATCAGTTTCTCCTGTCAGGTTACCGTCGAAAAATACTGGTCCAATCAAACACTTCCCAAAAATACCGGCCCTTACATTGAGTTTCTGGGGAGTTTGAGTATGGACTTCGTAGAAAACATGTGGATTGGCATCTAACCAATAACGACAATTATGACGATTCACAGTCGAATTCAAAAAGAATGTAGACTCATCAGAAAAGCAGATGTTGAAAAGGAAATTCTTATCGGCATCTATTCTCGTAGTCATAATTTCACAAAATTCCTGTCGCCTATCAAAATCATCTTCATTCAATTGGTGTACCAAATGTATTTTGGAGGGGTGGGATTTATGATGTTTCGGGATTCGGCGGATACTGGTCCTACTGATATTGGTGACACTAGCCACTCTCCTTGTGCTCAATGTTTGGTCTGCATGAACTTGTCCTTAAAGTGCAACTTCAACAACTTCATTTCTCAACGGGAATTCACGTTCTGGGTCTCGTTCCTTGTTGGCTACTGATCCAGTTTGACGATTTTTTTTGTTTGATATCAAGAAGGAAAATAACTTTCAAATGAGGTATCACTTGCCATATGTTGCCATTTAAAAATTCAGGGGTGGCGGTCACAGCTCCGAGGGATGGAATGTATTTCGGGTGAATTTCATCGTGAATGATGTCCCCCTTGAAAAAGTAGTTGACGTGTCCAAGCGTTTTTATATAATTCGGTTCTGCCGACCTACAGAGCCGCTGTTTCGTTTTCAATGGCCCACTCTGTATATAATTACATGTCTCGACTAACTGACTCACTGATTGACTGATATACGATCACCGCCTGGGTCTTTGTTACGAATAGAAAATAAGTGTTTCGGTGTTTTCGGAAAGTCAACCCCTAAAGGGGTGAAATGAGGGTTAAATTGGGATTGGAAGTTTGTTTGGGAATTCCATTAGTTGTGAAGTTAAATGAAAAAATTAATATTTGAAGTCTTTGTTACAAATGAAAGAAATATGTATTTCAGTGTTTTTAGAAATTAAACCCCTAGGGGTATGGGGTTCCGTTAGTTCAAGTTAGGGTCATAAAAATTGGTATTTGAGGTCTTTGTGAGGAATAGTTATAAGAACAGTGTTTTTCAGTCAAGAGACGAGCTACAAAAGTTGAATTTGTTTTTCTATTGACGAAACAGCGATATTGTTGTTATGTTTACGCGAAAAGTTGAAATATTTTCGGTGGGATGTCCTAAATATGTGACAACATTGAAATTATTTCTATCGTTTTGAGTAGGAAACACTTCTATTATAGATTTTTCGAAAGAATATTATCTATAAGGTTTGAACTATAATCGTTATCAATAGCAATTTGTTCAATTATATTTGATTCTTTATTGAAATTTTCTTGTGGCAGCGGAATATTAATTAATCTATGTATCATACTATCATATGCGGCTACTTTCTGTTGTTATAGATGCGTTGGGGTTTGTGGCTCTGTGGCACGATCATTGTGTCTTGTGTCCATTGTTTCCACCCGGCACGGGTTCGACTCCCGCAGCTGGCGAAAATTTTTTCGAGGCCCTAAGAGAGGTTTCGGATCCCATTATAAAAGGTAAGGTCGCCGTGATCCTAACTCATACAAGTTTTCATCAACTTCTGAGGGTTGGTCAAACAACTAAGAAACAAATACCTAAGGGATAATCCTTAATATCCTTTATATTCTTGATTTGATTCATAATAAGTGCTCGTCTAAAGTCCGTTCCCCCCTACTAATTTTTGAACCACCTGGTATATCGCAAAGAAATTTGGAGGGCTTGAATAGGAAATAAAAACCTACTTTTTCATGAAAAAATCGCAGCTAAAAATATTGAAATAGCGGCTGAGCGCAATCTTCAATAATTTTTTCAAATAGAACACCCCGTATATTATTCCATTTTTGAAATCTGCTCATAATTCTCAACAGTTTTCTCTTATACACTTCACATACATACACATTCCAGTTTAAAATGAAATATGGATTTTGGTCACTTCCGGTAAAAAAAATTGTTAACTAAACGTTATTATTGAATCGTAGTTGAATCTCTCAATGAATTCGTCTTATAAGAGGCGTAAAGGGAGTTTATTAAGGATAAACAGTACCGCTTACCGAAAAATCTCGAAGCCTACGAATGTGTCATGTAAAGTCACAATCAAAACAAATTAGTTAGCTAAAAAATTATAATTTATTTTTGAATAACACTTTTATTCAACCACAACAATTATTTCATCAAGTGTTCAATGTGGCCCCCTCCTAAATCTTGACAATAAAGTGCCCTATCATAAATATCTTCTCTCACGTTGATGAAAGTCTGTTCATCTATTTCTTCACATGTATTTATTCTGCGTTCCAACTCTTCTATTGTTGGGCATTTACTGGCGTAGATTTTTGACTTCAGATATCCCCGAAGGAAAAACTCTAAAGGTGTAAGATATTGGTGGCCATTCTGTACTTCCCCTGCGACCTATCCATCGCCCAGGAAAGTTTGTATCGAGGAACTCTCTAGCCATGCGATCGAAATAATCCTGCCGAATTATGATTTTCAAACTATTCCTGATTGTCTAATACAATTTGTCTTATTCGAGGTTCAATTTCAGTTTCTAAAAGATTTCTGTAAAAAACTCCTGTAAGATTGCCTCTGATGAAAATCGGTCCAACAACGCGATTGCCCAAAATCTCCGCCCAAACATTCACCTTTTCAGGAAACTGGGTATGTCCCTCTCTGAAAATATGCAGATTAGTATCGCTCCAGTACCGTAGATTCTGTTTGTTGACTTTTCCATTAGGAAAAAACGTGCATTCGTCTGCGAAACATACACGTTTCAGGAAGCCCCGTCTGCCTTCAATTGTTCTTGTTAACCACTCACATCCTCCGTGAGAGCATGCAGGATTTTCATTTTATAGGGATGAAACCTTTTTTTTTTAGGACTCTTTGCACACTTTTTGAACTTGTTCCACAGGATTCAGCAACTGCAGACGTCGACTGAGTCGGATTGATTACCATTTCAGCAACAATTTCTACCTTTTTACACGCTTTATATTAGCTTCACTTGTATGTTTGTTTGTTTGTTTGTTTGTTTGTTTGTTTGTTTGTTTGTTTGTTTGTAACCGACTCCTTTGGGCGCGATCTTGACCCACTTCCAGATGTCCGAATGATTATAAATTTGGCAGGTGTACATAATTCCGGTGACAATGCATTAAGAAATTTTTGTGTGAAGGAAAAACAAAATGGCGGCTCCAATATGGTGTACGAGTTTTGTGATTATGGTCCGATTCCGTGGAGGTTTTTGGGGTCGAATATTATGATTCTTTTGCAAAAATTGTAAAATTAAAGATGGCGGCTGAGTTTTGTGATTATGGTCTGATTATATTCAAAATTGGTATGTGTGGGTTTTTGGGGTCGAATATTATGATTCTTTTGTGAAAATTTGAAAATTCAAGATGGCGGATTCAAAATGGCGGCCGAGTTTTGTGATTATGGTCTGATTCTATTCAAAATTGGTATGTGGGGGTTTTTGGGGTCGAATATTATGATTTTTTTGTAAAAATTTGAAAATTCAAGATGGCGGATTCAAAATGGCGGCCGAGTTTTGTGATTGGTCTGATTCGATTCAAAATTGGTATGTGGGGTTTTGGGGTCGAATATTATGATTCTTTTGTAAAAATTGGAAAATTCGAGATGGCGGCTTCAAAACGGCGGCCGAGTTTTGTGATTATGGTCTGATTCCATTCAAAATTGGTAGGTGGGGGTTTTTGGGGTCGAATATTATGATTTTTTTGTAAAATTGGAAAATTCAAGATGGCGGCTTCAAAATGGCGGCCGAGTTTTGTGATTATGGTCTGATTCTATTCAAAATTGGTATGTGGGGTTTTTTGGGGTCGAATATTATGATTCTTTGTAAAATTGGAAATCAAGATGGCGGCATTAAAATGGCGGCCGAGTTTTGTGATTATGGTCTGATTCTATTCAAAATTGGTATGTGGGGGTTTTTGGGGTCGGATATTATGATTTTTTTGTAAAAATTGGAAAATTCAAGATGGCGGCTTCAAAATGGCGGCCGAGTTTTGTGATTATGGTCTGATTCTATTCAAAATTGGTATGTGGGGTTTTTTGGGGTCGAATATTATGATTCTTTTGTTAAATATTGGAAAATTCAAGATGGCGGCTTTAAATGGGGATTTTGATTTTTTCAAAATTGGTATGGGGGTTTTTGGGGTCGGAGATTATGATTAACTAATTTGATGAAATCAGTCCATTTTTAATTTGCAAAAAAATTATAAAAATGATAGTTTAAAAAAACGAAAAAAACACTATTTTATGAATAAACCACACTAAAAAGTAAGAAATAAATAATAGTTCAAAAAAACTGAAAAACACGCTTTCATAGAAAACCAGACTGAAAAAATAGAAAATAAGAAAAAAAATTATTTTATTTAAAAAAAAGCGTGGGGTGCATGGTTCCTGTTGCTTGGAGCTTATTCAAAAGTTTTTGCAAATATGACCTCGAAATAGGATTTTCGAGAAATCTATTATCAAACATACGGACTCCTAGATGGTAATTTCTTCCAGCTTCTCCAAATATCAAAACTGCTTCAAATTTATCGTAAACTACGAGCCATGATCACACTTTTCATAAACGGATTCAGGCGCTCTACGAACTATTTGACAGTTAGCAAGCAGTACAGTTTGACAGTAAACAAAATGTTTTCCAATGCAAACTTGATTTAAAGCAACATTAGTGTTTTTGGTTGGGGTTGAAATGACCAAAACGTCACTTTTCAAACGTTAATATTTCGAAATCAATTGAATTCAGGAGTAAAGTGTATTCGAGAAAACTGTTGAGAATTATGAGCAGATTTCGAAAATGGAATAATATACGGGGTGTTCTATCCAAAAAAAATTGTTGAAGATGGCGCTCAGCCGCCATTTTAAAACTTTTAGCTGTGATTTCCTCATGAAAAAGTAGGTTTTTATCTCCTTTTTGAGCCCTCCAAATTTTGTTGCGATATACCAGGTGGTTCAAAAATTAGTAGGGGGGTACGGACTTTAGACGAGCACTGTATACCTACTACCTGTCTTGACTATTTAACATGATACATCGTGATTGATAAGTAAGTATTATTTCCAATTGAAAAGACTATTGTATAGCAAAACACATGTCGTGGTTTTGCAACAATTTGCAACAATTCGCTTGGCTCTTTTTCTATTACCAAAAGAAGTTTCGAACAACGCTTTCGAATTATTTCTATAGTGCTGCTTTCGTGGCCTATAAACACTTGGTGGAGTTTTTGTTCTTCATCAATATTCTAATATCTGGTCTGATATCTGATCAATATTCTAACACCTTTGATTTTGGCGTAGGACATTTTGGGAATGAGTTTCATCAGATTTTGAATACCGGGTCCATCTCGGTCAAGAGACTTCACAAAAAAACCAAGTTTAATGTGTAAAGGTGGAAGTAACACACGTGGCCACAAACCTGGGAAACAGGAAACGTGGTCTTTATTCCAAAACCTGGACGGGAATCATACGTCCAGGCGAAGGCATACAGACCGATAAGCCTATCTTCATTTCTTCTGAAAGGCTTAGAAAAACTGATAGATAGAGACATAAGGCAAACCGCTTTTAGAGACATAAGGGAAACCGCCTTTACATCAAAACCAACATGCCTATCTAACAGGAAAATCATGCGAGACAGCACTTCATCAGCTTGTTTCAAGGCTTGAAGAGTCTCTAGCAAACAAAGAAATTGCACTATGCACTTTCCTAGACATCGAGGGAGCCTCCTTTGAAAGTATGGTCTCTGCGGCCACACGAAGAGGCATTGACGAAACCACCTGCAGGTGGATATACTCAATGCCTCACAATAGACTGGTCCAAGCCAAGCAGGTTGAAATTCTCAGAGGTACCCCACAGGGGGACATACTCTCCCCCCTTCTGTGGGACATGGTTGTAGATGAACTCCTAATTTCTCTGAATAACCAAGGGTATCACTCTCAAGGGTATGCAGATGACTTGGTCATTCTCATCAGAGGAAAGAATACTCGAACAACCTCAAAGCTAATGCAGAAGGAACTGAGGACATTAGAGGAATGGTGCAACAGAGAGAGCCTAAGGGCAAATCCTAACAAAACAACACTTCACTTCACCCGGAGAAGAAACATGGGAAATCTCATATCTCCCCGACTATTCGGCTAAACATAACAAGTAGTAGAGCAGGTGAAATATCTAGGGCTGATTCTTGACAAGAAACTAACCTGGAACCCGCATCTTCAACATGTAACCAACATGTAACCTTCATGATGTGCAGGAGAGCTTTTGGAAAAACCTGAGAGCTCGAACCGAAAGCCATTCACTGGCTCTACACAGCGGTAATAAGACCAAGAGTAACTCATGGCTCACTCTTATGGTGGCCAAAAATAAATCAAAGAGAGGCAAAAACCAACCTTGGGAAAATCCAGAGGCTTGCCTGTCTCTGCATCACGGGTGCAATGAATATCACTCAACAGCTGCAATGGAAATCATCCTAAACCTCGATCCCCTTGATTCACATGTTATTGGAGAGGCCATGCAGACTGAAACAAACAAAAAACTGGAGAATCCGAACAACTGGACATACCAGAATCACTCATGTTATCAATATCGACGAACTCGAAATGATTTCAGACTACATGCAACCCCCATACTTATTCGAAAAACCATTCGAAACACGAATTGACGGATCTGGATGGGCCACGAGTATAGAATCACAATCAACTACGGACATAGTCTGGTATACAGACGGCTCAAAGACAGTTGGAGAAACGGGAGCAGGAAAACATGGGGTAGGGCCAGGAAGGGACTACATAATACCACTTGGCAAATGCTCTACGATATTCCAAGCTGAAACACATGCTATTATGGTATGCATTCAGGAGAATCTAGGAAGTGGTTATAGGAAAAAACACATCTACATTCTATCTGACAGTCAAAGTGCTATCAAAGCCCTCAACTCTATACAGATAAAGTCCAAACTGGTCTGAGACTGCCTCCAGAATCTCATCGAGGTGGCAAAACAAACAAGTCACTTCGACGTGGCCAGGTCATAGAGGCATTGAAGGCAACGGAAAAGCAGACCAGCTAGCTAGACAAGCATCTGAAATACTATTCACAGGGCCAGAACCTGTGCATGGGATTAGCAAAAACCGATGCAGGACCCTGATCGATGAGTGGATAAAAAGAAGACACCAATAATATTGGGATCAATTTGTCGGGCACACCAAAGTCATGCTAAGACACCCAAATCGGACCCTGACGGCTGACCTTCTGAACCCGAACAGAACGAAGGCACGTATGTTGACTGGACACTGCGGCCTAACAAAACACCTGAGCAGCATGGGAGTACGCAGGGAAACCGTGGATTGCAGGCTATGTGATGAAGAGGAGGAAACCGCCTCTCATATTATCTTCGAATGTGACGCCCTGAGTAGAAGGCGGCACAGAACTTTTGGAGAGATCAACCCGGAAACAGGCATGAATCCGAAGAACCTTATCAACAGGCTACTGAACCCAATTGAAGGCACAACCCTGTTAGAATGAGAAACCACTGACGACAGAGTGATGGAATACACCCTAGCTGGTCGCAGTGTCAAGGGAAGCTGAGTGCCAACCCTGTCTCTGGCTCGTCAGTTTTCAACCAACCAACACACGTGGAATAAGCTCCAAAACTGATGAAACTTCGGGATACTTCAAGCTCTTATCATTTTTGGAATTAATACCGACCACATTCGTCGAGCAAAAGTAACAATCATCGGTGTGGTTTTGCGGTTCTTTCCAACGCTCGGCGATGAAAATGGAAAATGGTCTCGCCCATCGACCTTCTATACATCTTGGTTCTACACCCGTTGCAGAACCATTTTGGTACCCATGGGTTTTCTATGCCACTTATACTGAATCCTAAGTAGTACAGATACGCATTGCTAATCAAATCTGTCATGATTTTGCTCTTTCTGGGCACGATATACCCGCCACAAACATAACAAAAATATTCTGCCCTGATTTTACACGACTTTTTTGGCATTTTCAGTGATTACCTTTCCATGTAGAACCGTGAGAATACTTCTCGAATACAGATGAAACAAACACGGTTTTGATGCGATGAGCTGTGAAGGGGTGACTCCAGCAAAATAGTTAAATCTGCTGTAACTAGCTTAAATAATCAATTGCAGATTTAAAAATTGTAATAATATCAGAAATACCATATCTTCTGATGCTGCTCGGAATAATAAAAAAAAAGTTTCCTAGAAAAAAAATGTTTATCATCGCCATGGACTGAAACCCACACTCGTTCACTGCATTCACATAAACTTTACAAATATTAGACATAGATTTGGCATACACCTCAGTTCTCCATCAGCATTGGACGTGGTTGTGTGCTTTGCATTGTTAAGACTTTTTCTAGTGAAACAAGTGTTTAATGGTGTACGTATTTTTTCAATACATCAACTCCATGTATGTGTTCTGCTTTGAATGAATGAATGAAAAATTGAGAGGATATTAGTCAAGAAGGCCCTCCATATATCATATCTTTTTTATAGAATGGTATTTATTTGAAAATTGCTAAAAATACTATGTTTCATCATCCTCGAGAGTCTTCACTAGCTTAGCTCTACATCCATGGATCATATAATCACTAACGCACTAAACATGTTTGAAGCCTCTAATTTTGATCCAGGGCTCACAGGTCATTATTGTCAAACAGTTGATTGTAATTCACTTCGAGAAACCAGACATATAGATAATATTGTAAAAATACACACTTCCAGGAATTTCAATGATAACGCCATGAATGAGTTTATATATCATTTTTCCAAAATAAGTTCTGATGTGGACAGTAGTGATGAAGTCAATAATGTATTCGCCATTTTTTAGGATGAATTCCTCTGGTGTTTCAATATTGCATTCGAAAAGAAAACAAAAAAGTTCGATACAATATCAATATCAATAAAAAGAAAATCAGATGAATTAAATAAAGATAGAAAAGAGTTACGAACATTAGATTGGCTGCGTGAAAGACTCTCAGATGAAAATCTGAATAAAAATTATGAAATCCTGAAAAGAGGAGTAAATAAACAAATAGAATACGAAAGGACAAAATATTACAGAAACCTCGTTGACAAATCCGTGGTCTACTATGAATAACGCGGAGGGCAAACAAAAAAATAACCAAATAACACAAATTAGTTATAAAAACAACGTAATAAATTATACTACTGGAAAAGCTGTCGCTTTCGGTAAATACTCATCGACAGATATCCAGAAGAGTGATTTCACTATACGATCTATATTTTTCGCACCTGTTAATAAAGGAGACGTCATAAAAGTAATTGATTCAATTGAAAATCTACAGGTGTAGATGAAATACCGTCTTCGGCCAGAAAACACTGCAAAAATGTCATTTCTCCAATACCATCTATCAATCATATCATTAATTTATCAATCAGACAAGGTAAATTTCCCTCAAGTCTGAAAATAGCTCCAGTCATGCTACTGTACAAAAAAGATGATCCCAGTAATGTCAAAAACTATCGTCCAATTTCATTATTGAGTATTTTCTCAAAAATAATTGAAAAAGTGATCGCTCTGAAGATTGAAACATATCTAAGTTAATTTAGTTTAATAACAAGTAATCAGCATGGTTTCAGAAGTGGTTTCTCAACTGAGACAAGCGTGGCTGAGTACACCAAACATATATATGATGAAATGGATCGCGGTCAATATGTAGTATCAATATTATTCGATTCAACGAAAGCATTTAACAAAGTCGAAAAATCCTTCGTTTCTGAAAAATTGCATCAGCTGGGCATTCGTGGATGCATTGAAGACTGGTTTCTCTCCTTTCTAGGAAACTGAAAGATTATTGTGAAAATTGATGATGTCTTCTCAAACGAATTTGATATTGAGCTTGGAACTCCTCAAGGCCTAGTTATTCGACTGATGCTAAAGTGCTTATGTATGCAGACGATATATGCACAATTATATCAGACAGCAAAGAAATTGCACTTTCTGAAAAAGTAGCCAACACACTGAATCAATTTCAAGATTGGTGTTATCGAAACAGCTTGATGATGAATATTAAAAAAACTGTTTGCATTGAATATTACTCTATTTACAATTCACCATCAAACTGTTTTATCTCGTTGAACAATACTGTCATTGAAAAATCGAAATCGATCTGAGAACCGCGTTTGACAGTAACCTCTCATGGGAGAAACAAATCAATGCTGTATGCAAGAAAGTTAACCAATGCTTCTACTCATTGACAGTTAGATAGGGATACTCTATTGAATGTGTATTATTCAAATGCATACTCTGCAATTACTCACAGTATTATTGTCTGGGGACAAGGACGTGGAATTCAAAGAGTGTTTGTATTGCAAAAAAGGTAATACGATGTATATTTGATCTACCTTTTCAAACTTCGTGTCGCAACATTTTTAGAGACAAGAAAATGCTAACGGTGACTTCTATTTATCTCTTGAAGTTACTGAGCAATACTTATCGCACCCAACATGAGTTTAAAAAAAATAGTGGTAAACACAAGAATGATACGAAAAACAAAAATGATTTATTGCTCAAAAAAGCAAACCACTATTTCTATAAAAAATCACCCCTTATCGCTGGGGCTTCTTACTTCAACAGCTACTTGAGAAACAGTCCGATATACGAAGTTTTCAAAGGTAGGTCGAAAAATTTTTCAGCAAATAATTGTTTTTATAATTTGGGGGAAGTTGATACTTTTTTTTGGTATCAATGTATTTGTTCTGTCTTCAGGTCTTGGAAAGATACAGCTGTTATATCTGTTATATGCTTCTATGCCCTATTATTTTTATTTCTACACCTGTACTGACTCGTCCAATCTATTGTATTATAGGAAAAAGGATTCAATAAGTTTGAATTTGAATCTCCATTGACATCATCACCATGAACTTGAACTCTTTATGGTGTTAAAATGAAGAGATTATTGTTTGTTTTTGAAGTTTTGGTTTTGCTCAGTGATCTATGTTAAGCTCTTAGGAAGGATGTCAAAGATTAATTTCGTATCATTTGGTATTTGTCTTCTTGTTTCGAAAATTTCTATGATTTCTTCAAAACACAAGTAATTTTTTTGAAAGAATGAAGTTTTTTCAGACTTTTTGCTTTTAGCACCAATGTTTTACAAAATTTAGACCAATTATAACTCCATGGACAATTAGTCATCGCCATGGACACGGGTATTTGAGTTTTTCAAAAAAAAATCTTAAAACCTAATAACGATCTCAGTTTTAGTTGAGACTCAAACATATCTTATCCCTAGAGAATGATGATGTAATAATTTAATAAATTTTCTGATTTTATTTCTTTAATTTTATAAACGTAATTTTTCACCTGTGTTACCAGCTTTGATGGACTAGGGTGTTCAAGACACCATTTTAAAATACATCAAGACCAAGTTCTTCAGCTACCCTGATTTTCAATGTCCTCAGACCATGGAAAAGGCAAGATGTTTCGAACTCCTGACGACGTCCTCAATTTTGATAACAATTCTAGATCGACATCAAATACATATCAAATTGTTTTCCATTTCCTTTCAAAAATTTTTCAATAATTATATTCTATTTCTATGACTATATATAGTTGAGGACTCAAATATTAATATTGAAGTGTTTCCATGGTTCATGGACTAAAATAGCATAATCTCTTCAGGTGACATAATAGATCCTCATTAACGACCGACTGACAGATGGATACTGCTGGGAAGCAATCAATAAAAAAATTATATTTTCTCCACTTGAGATATCACAATAGCAAAGCTCCGAAAGGAGAAATGGTTACATAATGAATATTTCTGTTGAATGTTCAGCATGTCGTTATTATTATCTGGCAGTTTATATTAGAATGTGTTTTTATCGGAAAATGATACACTGCCTTTATTTAGAATGAACTTATAATAAAAAAATATATTGGAACGAAATTCCTTCACGTGGCTTGCGGTAGGTGTTGAATGGCAAAAAATGTAAGGTAAGAAAAATGCGTTATGCCCCTTCCATGCGACCTTATCTCTTTCTCTGTCTCTTTCTATTATATACGAGACTGTGTAACAACTACACTTGGTGCTGTCAGAATTAAATGTCAACGCATTCAATTCCTATATAGGAAAAAAGAAAATGCAACATTGATCGAATAAGGAATTTTGAACGCACAACATACAGTGATTTGATATTTGAATTTAAATACCGGGTGACACAGGATATCGGGCCACCCCTGTAACTTCTGCATTCGTGAACACATTTTTCTGGAATTCGGTACAGTTATATAAGCAACCATTTCGGATTTGATCACATTACAATCCAATATGGCGAACTTTCAGTTTTTTTGCAAATGCCAGCAACTTTGTTTTTTCAAATAAAACACCCTGTATATTTTTACATATTCAAGTTCAACAGGTCAAAACAAGTCCAAACCTTATGTCAAATGTCATTTTTCTGAAACAATTGAAATTGAAATAGTTTTTTATTTTACCTCGTGGATAAATGGGATTTGGTCAAGGCTATTCACGATGAGTCGCACATAACAGAGAGACAGTTTTTTCTGAAAAATAATTTTTTGTGTCATTTATTGATGAATTAATTCAGTCACATCACATTTTGATCAAAAAATTTTTTTTTTCAAATGAAACTTCTATGGGCCACCTACCTGTCTCTCTAGAACATTCATTAAGGAAAAAAATAACATATTATTTTTTATTTCGGTACAGTAACAAATTGTATACATTCAAAAATCTACAACTAGTTCATGAGTTTCCTTGCAGTTCGAATAATTTTTCAACTTAGTAAGCTGTGGAAAACAACATTTCTGAATCCTGTCAACTAATTGTGTTTCGCTGTCATCTTTCATCTCAACTTTCGAAAATTAGTTAACTTCCGGGAATTAGTTTAGTAGAAATGTAAAATCAAAATCCTAGGTTCACAAGAAGTGAACAGGTTGATATATTATTAATTTAAGGAGAATGTCTTGAAAACATTGTCGCCGCTTGTCAGTTATCCGCTGAACGATACCCACCCAGAAGACGCCCACAAAGAACCTCTTAAAAAATGTGGAGAGAAGATTCCCAAAGGAACCCAACAATGAAGAAGATTATCGTAAGTGAGGAGGCAGAAATGAATGTTTTGCTTATGTTGATTTTGATCCAACCGCTGCGACGCGGGAATGGAGGACTTCGGCTAAGGTTCTGTGATACCACTACAAAAATTTTGGCCTTAAATCTACTGACTCATTTTTTGGCTATTTTTGATAATTTTCAGATGAAGTACACCTTCTGATACCCCAAACCAATATTGAAAAGGTGCGGAATTGTTGAATTATTTAGTTATTTCATAAAACACAAATGTTTAGGGAATTTGTATTTTTATAGTGATTATTTTTTCCTGGAAGGCGCCAAATTCAAAACTATAACATGAATAACTCGTACCTCGTACGAATTTCCACTGTCAAATTCGTCCTATGGATATTAGAAAAAAAAAATTTGACTGAGCAGTGTTGTGAAAATTGTTTAATAGACTTTTGGTACCTACACTGAAAAGTGTTATGAAGATCGAGTTTTTTCCCTTTCCCAAACCAAAAAGAGATTTGGTAAAATGTCTCAAGTGGATTGAACTCTGTGGAAATGAAAACCTCCTTCCATCAAAAATAAACAGGAATGCTTATGTTTGTAGCCTACATTTTGAGGATGAATGCAAGAAGAACCAGTACCATTTTCCAATCTGCAAGTGTGCGAAAATGTGGCTGAAGGAGAAATTATGGTGTGTGAAACAGGTGAAATCTCAATAGACAGTGTGGAACAGAGCAATTTCAACTAATAACTCCCAACATCTTTCTGAAACCCCTGATGACTTGAGCAACATCACTGCTAATGATGAAGACATTTTAACTGAAAACTCCCAACATCTTCCTGACACCCCTGATGACACCACCACAGCTAATGATGAAGAAATCTCCTACGTAGAGTCTTATAGGCAGACTTTGGAATGTGCTCCGAAGGCAAACATATTTTCATATAATAATTTGAAAAAGAACTCAAAACATTTCAAATATTTCACAGCACTTGAATTCTGGCATTTTGAGGCACTCTATACTCTTTTAGATGAAAATATTATGGACAAGCTTGTATATATCCTTATAAAAATTATGAAATGAGCAATCGGGATAAATTAGCGTTAATGTTAGTACGAATTAAAAGGGGATTCACATTAGATGAGTTATCATTTTTCTGCAATTTGAGTAGAAACTATGTCTCCGTCACTACATCATATATTTGGATACAATTCATGTTTTTTAAGATAGGAGGAATGAAAAAAAATATATTTTCCAGTGCCAGAGATATTAAAGACGAACGTCTTTCAGAAATTTTTCTGGCGACAGTATTACTTTTGTTATAGATGCCACAGAGTTGTTGATGGAAATGCCTATTAGAAATTTCAGGCAACAAGGAAATACCTTTTCTTATTATAAACATAGTAATACAATTCAATTTCTTGTTGCAATTTCAGTAACTGGTGCAGTGATATACTGTGGTGAGGGTTATGAGGGCTTTATTTCAGAAAGAGATTTATTTGAAAAGAGCGATATTAGACAGCTGTTGATGGAAAATGATGTTATTTTAGCTGATAGATGGGGTTTCATAATCAGGGATTTGTTAGATGAAATGGGAATTGAATTATATATCCCACCTTTTATGATGGGATGCAACAACGGACAGCCGAAGAAGAAATAATAATTAAAAAAATTACCAAAGCAAGAATTCATGTTGAAAGGGCTATCTATCTAATTAAATCATATAAGATGTTTTCAAAGAAATATCCCATATTACTAATGCCCATCATTTCGAATATTTTTGCTATTGTTTGCTTTTTAGTAAATTCGTAACTTGAAATAAAAAATCCATTAAGTACCTTGAAAGCTATATTTAAATGAGAGTTTAAACAAAACGTGTTGGTTTTTTATTTGAGAGGCACTAGAACCCTTAATCACTAAAAATGGAATTGCACACCACTTGTAGACATTCTAAACTTTCCAGCGGTTCACCATTATTAACACAAGAAAAAATATTATATCTGAAGATCATGAAGTCTGGAACTTTGCAGACACTATTGACATGCAATAGGGAGCAAAGGACCAAACAAATATTTTTAATGTTTTTGACAAAAATGATCTATAAATTACATATTATAAAAGTGTGTTAGAAACGTCAATGTTCTAATTGCTGTCGAACATTTTTTTTTCAAGAACTGTAGCGAAATAGCATATAATAACTAGCAGGCAATATATCAATGAGCAACAGGTTAGGTTATTCCTTATTTTATTCTGATATTAATGTTATTGTTTTGAATTTGGCGCCTTCCAGGAATAAATAATCACTATAAAAATACAAATTCCCTAAACATTTGTGTTTTATGAAATATCTAAATAATTCAACAATTCCGCATCTTTTTAATATTGGTTTGGGGTATCAGAAGGTGTTTTCCATCTTATAATTATCAAAAATAGTCAAAAAATGTGTCAGTAGATTTAAGGCCAAAAATTCTGTTGTGGTATCACTGAACCTTAGCCGAAGTCCTCCATTGGAAAACCATTGCAATGCCAGTCGAGAAAACAATGCCAGTCGAGAAAGCATTATCGTGCTCATAAGTATAACTCACACAATTAGTTGACAAGATTCAGAAATATTGTTTTCCACAGCTAACTTAGTTGAAAAATTATTCAAACTGGCAGAAAACTCATGAACTAGTTGTAGATTTTTGAATTTATACAATTTGTTACTGCAGCGAAATACAAAAATGATATGTCATTTTTTTCCTTAATAAATGTTCCAGAGTGACAGGTAGGTGGCCCATAGGGGTTTTTTCTTCTGGAAAAAATGAATTTTTGATCAAAATGTGATGTGACTGAATTGATTAACCAGTAGGTGCCACAAAAAATAATGTTTCTGTTGATTGCGACTCATTATGAATAGCTTCGACAAAATCTCATTTATCCACGAGGTGAAATAAAAAAACAATTTTAATTTCAATTGCTTGAAAAAAATTACATTTGACCTGAGGTTTGGACTTGTTTTGACCTGTTGAACTTCAATATGTAAAAATATACAGGGCGTTCTATTTGAAAAAACAAAGTTACTGGCATTTCCAGAAAAACCGGAAGTCTACCATATTGGATTTTAATGTGATCAAATCCGAAATGGTTGCTTATATAACTGTACCAAGTTCCAGAAAAATCCGTTCACGAATGCAGAAGTTACAGGGGTGGCCTGATATCCTGTGTCACCCGGTATACCTTCTTCAGCATGTTAGAAAGCCTGCGTTTTTCAAGTAAGGCAATGAATAATTGAATTGTCATTTTGATTGGTGTTCCTTATCAGGAAGCAAAATATATAAAGGGGAACATACACTATCAAAGAATATAGTCGAGGAGATCACCGAGAATGTATATCACGAAGAAAAATATTCCAGAAGAAATAAAGGAAATAGACAGGAGCTGAAGTCCCTCATTGAAGCCGTAGAGGTGAACCCATTCCTGAAACTAGAAGTTTTCAATCGGAAAATCAATAGTTTGGAATTAGAAAACGTACAAATATCAGATAGAATCGAAAATTTGGAAAGGAAGTCAAAAGAACATAATATAATAATTTTTGGATTAAAAACCAAACCAGAGCAAATAACAGCAAACTATATGAACACTGAAATGAAAAAATTAGTTCATGTACATTTCGTTGAAAGTTGCTTCAAGGAAAACCAACAACCCTCCTATAAAATTCACGCCATTCTTGAAAAAAGCGGCAGTGTTGAAAAACGTTAGAAATTTGAAAGGCACTGTGAGGTCTCTAGCAAAGACAAGAAAATAATTGAATAAATGTGGTTTTTTTGTGGAGGAACAACGTTTCTCGACATGATATAGTCCCCGAAACGTCAAAAAAAACTATATAGAAAAGTATGTTTTGCATTTTTTTAAAAACATTTTTTTGATTCAGAAAACGACAAGTTATTGACCAATTGAATAATTTTTCTATAGGAAATATAATTTGGTGAACGCAATAAGTTATCGGGGTGAACTAATTAGTTTGCCCTTTCTACACTTGTATAGATTTTCCTGATTATATTTCCATTTTCAGACTGTGGAAGGTTACCCCAAAAACATGTCAAGAAACAAGAAAATAACATTCTGAGGATACATTTGAACCTGGCAAGGGAAAATAAAGAAGAAAACTTTTACATAAAAGGAAATCGGTTACATTTGAATGGTAAGATATATACAGCGGAAGATCTTGAACTTAAGAAAAAAACGGAAAACGATATTTCAGAGAAATTCCAAAGGGCTCCCATAGTACGCCAATACAAGAAGCATAAAAGGAATTCAATATGCTCTGCAAATTTCGTAGAATTCATAAGTTCAAAGTGCCGTATGAATCCCAGAGTGTTAAAAAAGTTAATTATAAACTCTTTCGTTGACTCAAAAACAATAAACCAGTGTGCTGAAAGTGATCTGAATGCCTAAAAAGGGTAAACATGATGTTTCTTACACGATATCTGGCCATTGGAAATCTGCAGGCTATTGTGACCCTTGATAACCGCCGAGTACAGGAATTTCGACCGTATTGGTTCGGTGTGAAAAGGTGAGGTTAGGATTTCAAAACCCACGAAAGTGAAAATAATTTCACTCATAAAAAGTTAAAGGACACTAACACAGCTGAATTGCTGGAAAAATTCAATAAATCAGTCTTCAATGGAAAAATACAGCGGTGAAGGTACAGATCGCAACAAAAACATGGATAAATTGAAAACAAAAAGCCACAATGGATCACCCAGTAACAAAACCCGAAGAAAAGACTTTATTTCACGAAAACCAAACCACCGTAACGGATAAAAATAGTGTGTTCGCAAAACTCACATCGGTACAGCGAAATCGCCAGCTATTTGGTACTAGAAGCCGAGGAAATCCAAAGAAGATGCGATATAGTATATAATTATTCCCCAAGTGGAGCCGAAAAACTCCAAACCTCGATGATAACATTTCTAAACATAGTGAAAGTGTGAAGAAGAGTAATATTAAACATAATAAAGACACTAGAGAGCCAGGAACCGGGTCCGAGGTCGAAAAGACCGCACGAGCCAAGGTTAGCGCAGAGTTTGACAGAAATGTTTTTTTTAAATACCAAGTGAAACGGAAAGCGAAAAGAAAGCGGTGAGTTAACTCAAAAAAGGCATTAGAACTTTCTTTTGCTCGGTTTTGTGATCGTTCCAGTAGCTTTGTCTGTTCACACTTATTTCATAAACGGGCATCATTTTGTTGCCAGACCATGATTATTATTAAACCCCAGATAGGCAGGGACGTAACAAAGTCACCTCAAAATTTTGGTTAGCCGTTCTTAGTAACTGAGCTCGGAAAAAATGCTTCGTTACAGAGGATTATAATACTTTAAACAAAATTCTATTTTCTGATGAAGCAAATTTTAAGAACAACGGGCTGGTCAACAGACATAATATGCATCACTATGCAATCAAAAATCCTCACAGGTTGAGGACTGTTAATCATCAAAAGCGATGGTCGCTTATTGTTTGGAGAGGAATTATTGGAAATAACAATATTGGACCCTACTTTCTTGACAATGTGCTGAATGGTGGAACGTATTCATATTTGCTTCGCGAAGATCTTCCCAGAATGTTAAAAGAAGTGGATTGGAACATCAGAACGACCATGTGGTTGAAACACGATGGTAAATTTTTATAGGATAGGCAGAGGAAGTTTTCACATTGTTTCCTGTTGACCATCCTTTCCTGTTCCTGTAAAAATTACTAGAAATATTTCCTTTGTGATGTAGGGTAATAGAGGGTAATGGGGGTCACTTAAGCGAGAACTCAAATAAAAATTTTAATCAAAAATAAAGTATTTATTGCAACCGCCTTTAAACATAATTTACTTATTGAACTATCATTAGAGATCAATTTCAATCACTTTAGCAATCAACTTTGGAAATTATAAAAGTTAAAAAAAACACAGACTTGACTCCCATTACACGAACGTAGGGGTAATGGTGATCACCCTGGGGGCAATCGGAATCAAAGAAAATCTAGCACATATCGCAACATAACCTTCAGCTGAGTTCCTTCCAGTGCACTCCGCGCGAGCCCATAGCCCTCATGAGGTACATCTGAACCACATCTCGTTGTTTCTTCCGAATTTGTCGCATACTAGGCATCTGTTTTCAGCATCTTCTGCATCGTCATCCTCATCGTCCTGGCAATCAAACAGAAAAATCTTTATCAGTTCAAAAATGATTTCACTGAATTTCTTCTGCGGTAACTGATTCTGACATTCAAACCACCTATCTCATCTCATCCCTATGTTAAGATCACCCCTAATCATAACTATGACGATTATATTGTTTATTTTTTTTAAATTTACTTACCAATTGGAAATAAATGATTACTTTTATATTCTTAAGAGTAGCATTGAGCGATATGTTCGAGGTTGAGTGGAAGAGCAATTTCCATGGTGATTCGTCACTATTGAAATTGAACTCCGCCTTTAATTTTCTTCCAAAGTTAAATATGCTATATATTTTTATTTTTATTCAAATGACCGTACCGTTGAAAAGGAAGAAAATAATAAAGACGATATTATTATTATTATTATTATAAGTCGTCAGTGCCAACATCTGATACAGAAGTTTCGTTCGATTCTTGTAATACTTGGCGCTTCGCCTTTTTAGTACCCTTCTCCTGTATCTTTAGTCTTTTTCCCCTGTCCTTTGCCTTTCCATCTCTTTTTTTTCGTTGCCTCCTTTTTTCTTCATTTTATTATTTTCTTTTTCTAACAGATTTTCTTTTATTGGTGTTGAAGTTAAAATTGTAGCGTGTTGCTTCTTTCGGCCCTGTCTTGTGTTAATAACAGGTGTTTCCTCTGGCAACTTGATTAAATCATGCAATGTAGTACTCATTTGGTTTGGCGTGCCTGGAACTGGTGGTACAACATCTGGTTCAGAATCATGTGGGACTACTAAGAGCTGGTGAATCAATTTGTTTTGAAGTGCTCGGAACAGGTGAGTGAATTTCTTTTGATGTGCTGGGAATCATAATGATAGCTGCGAGAGATTCATTGCAATCTTGGATTGCAAAGGTCTCAGATTGGAGAATTTCTGCAGCGAGGAAATCTTCTTCAGTGAATACTTCCGAATTTAGTGGAAATATTCCAGTTGATCAAAACTCCGATTCTCCTTTACTAATAGACGCAACATTATTAAATGCTTTCCTAACCAAGGATGCTACGTCATAAGGGGTTATCTTTTCTACAAGATGGCTTCTTAAAAATAACTCACATTCTTTTTTGTATGCCATTTTGAGATGACCAAAAAAAACATGCATTCTATGAGACGTGTGAGGTGGCAGAGACAACATATGAATGTGAATGGACTTGCAATATTTGTAGACGGAAAGAGAAATGTGACTAGCATGGTTGTCTAATATTGAAAGGATGGGTTCATCTGCAGACGGCTTAGCGTGCTGTTTAAAATGCGCCAACCACTCAACAAAGAGATGCTCATTGATCCAACCGTTGTCTGGGCATTCGTAAAGCGCTCCTGCTGGACCATCCTTCTCGAGTAGAGGAGTCACCCTTTTCCTAGGGAAAATAAACATAGGTGGAATTTATCCACCTGCAGCGCTCATAGCACACAACAAGGTGATGTTTTTTCCTCTCTCCCAACTGGTTATGGATCCCACTCTCTTCTGTCCTTTTGTAGCCAAAATTTTTCCGGGGGTTTGAAACGTTGAAATACCGGTTTCATCGCAATTATAAATATTTTTTGGAACAAATCTGTGCTTTTCCATCAGCTGCCCAAGTAGCTCAAATAACAGACTTATCTCTGTTTATTAAATGCCGTGATTCTATTTATGCTGGTCGCCTCCGGTTTCCGAATAGAAATGTTATTTCTAGTCATAAACGCATGTAACCAATCGCGTCCAGCCATTTTTGAAGCTTGGTTGAAATTGTGCTTCCTATTAAATTTTTCAGCACATTCGAAAGCTACTTTTCTGATTCGATTAGCAGTGCAACCATACAAAATATTTGCCATTTTCTTTACCAAGTTTGTTAGCTCGGCTTCTGCCTCAGGACTGAAGACAGTGAATCGTCCTAGATGTGGTCCTAAGGCAGAACCTTTTTTCACCCTCTTTTGAAGACTTGAAGAAGGGATTCCCATTACTTCAGCAGCATTCCCTATAGAAGAACCTCCATCAATAAGCTGTATAGCTTTTTCCAGGCTATCAGAAGACCAGGAAGCCTTTTCAGTTGTCCTGACTCGTACTTTCGGCATCTAGAAAGAAATAAAAATAACGTTACTAAACATGCATAGTTGCGGGCAATAGTGATCACTTGCGGGTAATGGGAGTCACCTGACTCTCATTTCCCACAACTACACTAATGAGAAAAAAATTAAAATAAAAAAATATTTAACACACCGAAATAATCTGAACTGCACATCACAATTTTGAACGTCTAACTAAGTACGTGTAAATGTCTTAATCGCATACTGCAAGATATTCGGCACTTACCTTCTAATTTGCATTGACGTAAAATTACATCAGCGGAGCACAGAAAAAAACACGGTCGTTTCTCAGTGGTGCGGGCGCTGACTGGCTCGAGCCGTTCGAGGCTGCGCCGGGGGCCAGAGCGGGGGGTAAGGACGTGGTTTACGCGTCGCTCCCATGTACTGTTTCGTGGATGTGAGGGTGACTCCCATTGCCCGCTGACTCCCATTACCCGACTCTCCCCTACTCCTGTTTCTGTCATGATTTCATTTTGTTGAAACATATTTTTTTCAGAATTGTATGGATGTTCAAATTTTACGACAGCGGCCAACTCTATTCCTTTTTTTTCAAAAAATCATCAGCATTTCCTATTTTGCAACAAAACTCGCAAAGTTTACAAATTAGACCTTATTTCAGCGAAAACTGAAAAAATATAGGGTGTTGCTTTTGGATAAGTGGAGTATTGCCATTCGTCATTTGGTCATTTTAAAAAAAATCATAGAAGTCGATGGAACATCGACTCCCAGTTCGCCTGATTTCAAAAGATGTTCTACAGCCTAAGGAATCGACTGGAAAAAGTTGAGTTGTCTTGAATGTTTCTGAAGATATGAGTTGTCTTATGGGTCTACGCCGTATTTTGACGTATAAATTGACATGAGGAACCCGGGTGCGTTATTTCAACAATTTAGTGGCGAATCCAACAAAAAACAGAACTTAGTTGTGTACCTTATTTTGGGACATCTCGTATATAAATAGGAATATTTTTAAAATGTGCCCAATTGTCGTACCTATTCTTTTTTTAAAACGAGTCGATAGCTTGAATAGAAAAGAAGTTATGGAGCTTACACCCACCCTTGGTCACTCTGTATGTTTTTTATATTGGAATTCAATATAACGCTTAAAATTGGTTCAATGTATAATATAATAATAATAAGACGTTTATTTCGAAGGTGAAGTACATTACACTGCAAGAGTGCTATATAAATACATTACACTGCAGGAATGATATATAATTAAAAAATAAAAAATAAACGTAGTTAGGTCACGAAAGCATAGCTTGTGTGTGACAGTAGTACTATGATAGTTGTGATGTTGATAAAAAGATTAATATGATATGATATAGTGAGGTAAAAACATGTGTATATAGAACAATAATAATGTACAAAAAGTTATATAAAAATTAAAAAAACAACAATAAAAACATATATGATATAAAATCTAAAAGTTATAGACTAAAGTATGTATATCAGTGCGGGGCTTGGATAGGATATATTTTTTCAGATCTCTCTTGAATCTATTTGTATTCTGCTTGTTTTTTAGTGTGTCTGGTAGTTGGTTATGAAGTTTTTGGCTGATATATCTGTGGCTTTTTTGGTCGATAGCTTTATTCATAAAAGGAATCTTGTATTTATTTTCCTTATTCCTAGTATTATATTTGTGTTTGATTTTTTGTAGCCCATGTTGGGTTTTGTGGATCTTTATATTGCTGAGATGAGAAAAGAGTTTTGCTGGGTCAAATATTTCCGTTTGTTGGTGGAGATTATCTGAAGGGTAGGTTCGTTTTTTATTGTATATTATTTCCAGTAGACGTTTTTGGGTTATTGATACTTCATTCATTATTGTCTTATTTGTTGATCCCCATGCTAATATACATGACAATACAATTTATTAACATCAATCAAGATTACACATCCAGTATAAATATATAAATAATGTATAAACATAGCAGACAAGTCCAGGACCTTAAACTAAACTAAAAGACAAACTACAAAATGAAATACATATCAATTAAGTATAGATGAAGTATGTGAAGATTTCAGAAATTCAAGGATTCCTCAGGGCTATATAGTGCATTTTCAGTTAAGAACATTTTCAATTTGTTTCTGAAAGACAATTCTGTGGTAGCTTTTACAATGTTCATTATTTTATTAAAATATTTAATTCCGTCGTGATTGCGTGGGTTCTGACCTACTGCTAGTCTTGAGTAAGGTTGGTGTAAATTTGATTCTGAACGTGTATTATACGAGTGTATGTCTTTGTTCTTCATGAACTTATGCTCATTATTTCTTATGTATAGTATCACTTGAAAAAGATAAAGGCTTGGCAAGGTTAATATTTTAGATTCTTTGAATAGTTGTCGGCAAGATGATGATGGAGCTATATTATACATTGCTCTCATTACTTTTTTGTGCTATAAATGTCTTTTCTAAATGTGGTAAAGCACCCCAAAGTAACAGTCCGTATTGAAGTACTGATTGCACTAGTCCAAAATAGAGTAATCTCAGGACATCAAAGGTAACTGTATTTCTTATGTTATTTATAATGTAACAAGTGGTACTTTGTTTGGATACTATCGTGTTTTCATGTGTTTTTCATGTTAGTTTTGGATCAAGAGTAAGTCCCAGGAATTTAAGAGAGTCAGTGCTGTGTATAGATTTACCATCTGAATGTAAATATAGATCATAGTCTGGTGATTACGTTTTAGGTAAGAATCTCATGAAATATGTTTTTGAAACATTCATCATTAGTCCATTTTGATCACTGTACTATTTTAACTGTCTTGAAGCTTCGTTACTATGCTTAACTAGACTTTCAATTTCATCACTTGACATTAAAATATTTGTGTCATCAGCATAAAGTATTTTTTGATCAGGAATAGTGCTGAATGTGTTTATATCACAAAAATGATGAAAAATAGTGGCCCCAAAATGGAGCCTTGGGTTACTCCTATATCTGATTTTCCGGGGTTTGATTTAATGCCATTGATTATAACGGTTTGTATCCGGTTTGTGAGGATACGACTTTGCCCACTCGTGAGGCTTTCCTCATACCCTCATTCCTTCTAATTTCTGCAGTAGCAGGT